>JANAVB010034417.1:16936571-16939071 GCA_029216955.1 Iris pallida
TGCATGCTAGTTTGACTTAGCGGTTAAGAGTTAGCATTGGGCGGGAAGAAACATGATTGGAAGTTGACTACCACCCTATCTATCGTAGACTCGCTCGCTACTGAGGAACGATAGGTAGACTTATGCTATAGACTCGCTCGATACTGAGGATAGTATATGGTGTGTGACTTGCTACTGAGGTCTGCATGGTATTTCTTGACTTGACTGGGTAGTCATGCGACCATGAATTGTTCTTAACTACATTCACTTAGAACGGTTAGCTACCTTTATCCGTTAGGTACGAGTACTCTTGTTTGGGTACTTATATCTGACGTGGCTTGGAACACTAACTTGTCGTGGATTAGTCGTCAAATCTTGTCCTTGTTTGGGTAGGTGTGACTTACTACTCGATGAGAAGGTATTGAACCTTGTGAGGGCCGGATACCATATTATCATGGCATGGAAAGATACGTCACCGTGAATTGTTTACCATCTCCGTCCTTGTTTGGTTTGGGGGTGGTACGCTCGTTCAGTAGGTACGTATGGATCATGTTATAATTCGATTGACTTATTTATTTGAACAATATTTATTCAGTTTATATGGCATGATATATGTGTCTTGTACGTCCCTCTGAGGACCTGGTTATCTCTCCAGGTGTGCTATTGTCTTTCGCAGGTGTTCTAGCTCTAGCGTGATCATCGCTATTTCTTCACGGATGATTGCATTTGGATCGTCTTCGATTCGCCCGCAAATTCATTTCTTTCTCATGTACTTTTCTTTACTTGTTGGTAGTGGATTTTTCTCCCCCAACATATTGTATCAAGACAATTTATTTTTTATATGATATCTTTATTCATTTATTCTGTGTGGATGAGATTAGTTATGGTTCTACTGCATTTACAGCTTAGTATTTATACGAGGCTTCATATATTGGAGTATACTTGTATGAATACAACTGGCATGTCTATGTTCCTAGTCCTACGTATTTTGGGAGTGGGGCGTTACCAGCCACCCTTCTCTACTGCCACCATGGCTAGCTGATGGGCATTCAATGCCCTGCATCATATCTTCCGCCTGACGTCACTGAGTCTCCATCTTGCTGATGAAATAAAGAACTGTACCATATCAACTGTCCCCTGAGGCGGTGGTGGAAGCATCCCTGAACTCCGGGGTAGTCCTCGGAACCGGTGGAGGCACCCCCAAAATTGCAGACGGGCCCACCTGAGCTGGAATAAGAGGTACTGTGGTCCATGGTCCTGCTGAATCAGGCGAGAAGTGGTAGACCTCTCAGCGGTATCCTCTGTGATCGTGTCTCCACCATCCTGAAGACAGATCAAACAAACAATCAATTACTGAGAAAGACGATATAATCAAAGGAGGACGTTTGTTTTCAAGAGAAGACAATTAGCAGCAAGAATTTTCCTAAGTGGTGAGTACCTTATTTATCCTATATCCTACGGCAGGTTTTGTAGTGATACTCTAGTTCGAGTACCACTATGAAATCGCACTAGTTGCGACTAAGAGGCCTGCATGGGCCACCCACTAAAACGTGTCACAACCCGCACCCAGTGTAAGACACGAGAAGTGGGTTACGTCCAGCCTACGCTACAGCGTCAGCGGTTAGAACGTTGTCCTAGGTCCAACATATACACAATCTAGAATATGCTCCGAATGGAGAACAATAAATAATTAATCTCATCCAACTAAGATGGAAAAGAAGAATAGATAATCTCAACAGAGAGTCACAATACGAATAATAAGTCTCGGTGCAACACACATAAATAACATCTCATACAATCACAATGTCTCAATAACTAGATAAAGATATAAGTCAATCTAAACTAATGGCAAGTCTCAGCACTAATGGATCCTACTGAGGGTCCAGGTCACCGGTGTTAACTAAGCCTGCTCCATAGTAAGTGGCAGCAATACTCATCTCGTAATATTTCAACAGGTCCATCAGGACAGGAACGAATACATCTCACCAGATCATAACATGAAGAAAATATAAAACAAGCTATAGAATAATATACATGAACTGCTGATAAGAAATGACTGTAAAAGAGAACATGATATATGGAAATAGATATACATGATATAATAGAGAACTGAACTAACTACGTGATGTAGAGCACAATCTGTTATGTAAACGGCTTAGGTTATACATGACTTAAATCTAGTTTAGAGTTGTACATGAAAAGGGTATAGATCACATAACAAAATAACACGCCTCCTACCCCAATCAGTACACAAGGATCTATCCAGGTTATTTATTACCATGAAAGTAGTGTGTCACATGGATAGCTAGTCCACATGAACATGGGTTATACATAAAGGCTGACATGATCATGAATGTCACATGAGTGTACATGAATAAATACGAATACAAGAGTAGACGATGCACACGATAAAGTACATGAGCACAATATCCCGATGTATCCGGGGATAACATCACAGAAGATCCATAGTACTAATCCGTGATAACATCGTGACGGCAACAAGTAAACTATTATAACGAGT
>JANAVB010034417.1:16941571-17066901 GCA_029216955.1 Iris pallida
CGCGTGCCGTGCTTATGCGTACCTTATACGGTGGGCATTTTTACCCGCACATGCTCTGCTCTTTGCGCAGTGCGTAGACCGTGCCCCGTACATGCGCACGTCGTGGGCAATTTTTCTCGTACGCAGTGCGCCGGTGCACAGATTGCCAAGAACAACTGTTTTTGCTTGTTTTAGCTGTTTTGTAGGTAGAATCTTGAAAAACTCGAAACATAAAAGTCATAGATTTTTGTCTTGGCTTCAAGAATCTTCTTGTTTCACCTTATGAAGTTCATATGCGACAGATAGTTTCAATCACAGTTTTTGATCTTCTTTGCATGTTTCCTATATTTGACCTAAAATATAATAACCCAACTTGATAACTTGTTAATATTGAACTTAACTTGAATATGACAACATGATCTCATCTTGATAATCTAGATAGTGGCATGTCATGGTACACCCATGTTACATGTCTTCTTTGCTTACTTGATAGTGGTCCGTCGTGGCGCACCCATGTTATATGTCTTCTTTGCTTTCTAAATAGTGGCCCGTCGTGGCGCACTCATGTTACATGTCTTCTTTGCTTACTAGATAGTGATCCGTCAAGGGGAACTCTTGTACATGTCTTTCCTTGCTTACGTGATAGTTGCCTGTCATGGCGCACTCCCTATTTCCTCTATAGTGGCTCGTCGTAGTGTACTCCTAGCTTCTAGCTTATTATATTTTCTTGTTGTGGCTTGTTATAGTATACTTTTTTGTATTATCCAGTCTTGCATATCATGTCTAGGATGGATTCTGCGAAATGCCACTCCCAGAATTCAACGAAAAAAATATTAAGGACTAATAACTAGCTTGATTATCTATATCATTGGAAGGGGAGAATTTCCCAATTACCTGCAGCCCTTCGTGTTCCGGTCTATATATATATATATATATAGTATTTGGAACTATCTGTCATTGTCACGACCCGCACCCTAGAGTAAGGGCACGAGAACGTAACAACGCCCAGCTTACGTCGCAGTATCGGCGGTAAAACGCTGTCCTAGGTCTCATGCATCTAGCAGTATAAGGATAAACAGTTTATACTCCCCGAATGGGGGTGACATAACAGATACAGTCTCAATCACATCTAGGTAGAGCATGATAAGGATAGATAAAACATGAAATCCAAAAGAGATACATGAGAGAGAAATCTAAGTGTCTAAAATACACAAACCCAGAAATACATCTCTAATCTCAAAAATACAGTAATCCATAAAATAATACAACTCCAGACAATGGAAAAACTATCTAAACAACCTCTACTGTGTCTCCTCTAGGCTAGAAGGCAATCCCAGGCTATCTGTAAAATTTATCAATAGGTCCAGTCAGGACAGGAGCGAGCACAATACATCTCAACAAATCATAGCAGGTTAGAAAATATAATCATGCAGTAAAGTAAGATACAGGATCTGAAGAAATACAGTATGTAAACAGGGAGAGAGAACTGTAATAGAAATATCTACTATAAATAGAGAACTAACAGTGGCTAGTGATGTAGAGTACATGATAGCACATGTGAATATGACAGATTTGTACATGATCTACACTAAAGAGTTGTACATGATCTACACTACTATGGAATTGTTCACATGACTAGTAGCACTCCCCCGTTTTCCCAATCAATACACAAGGATCTAAACAGGTTATGTTATTGTACATGATATCATATGGGGCCCTTGAAAGGGTGCACATGATAGTATACATGAAGGCTCCGTAAACATGAGAGTACAAGATTCACCGGAGTGTACATGTATAATGAAAGCACATGAGTACATGATAAAAGTGAAATGCACATGACACAAGGTACCCGATGCTCCCGAGGGGGATAACATCGTATGAAGAGATCCGTATAGTACTAATCCGTGATAATGTCGTGACAGCATCAAGTAAGGTAATCTAAAGCAGGAATATAATTCTAAGCAGGAAATGAAATGATCAGAGAATGTACTCGCCTGATAACCTGAACAGCTGATAAGTATAGGGAGTCCAACTGAAGCCACAGAGTCCTATTTAAAGCAACACAGGATACAAGGTGTTCAAGTTGTAATAATGAATCTCTACAAGCAATCTTTATTATCCTAGGTTCTTTTAAGTCAAAACAACTCTAGGTCGACTCCGGTCAATAATCTAGTCAAACTAGGTCAAGTGTTGACTTACAGTTGACTTTGGGTCAACTGGTCAACTCTGGTCAAACAGGGTCAATTCTAGTCTAATATAAAGTGTACTTCGTTATTTGTATGTCGAAACTTACGTCACGTAAATCGAGATAAGAAGATTATCGATAAAATTGATAATCTTATTATAGTGATCCACGTGTCTATCTTGTTAATTTCAGCGATGTGAGATCACTGGAATTGACTGAGCTCAGTTTCGTTGTACTAATCTCGAAATACGAACATTATAAGAATTAATTATTAATAAATTATAAAAAGGTTAAACTCAGAGAAATTATCAACAAACATTGTCGGACGATGAAATGAACATCGTCAACGTGTCCAGAATGGTCAAATTAGCTAGGATAGCCTACCCATCGGTCCAATTTGGACACAAGGGCAAAAAGGTAATTTCGGGTCAAAACGGTGTCCGTGTCGGAGCCGTTTTGTACCAAAAAATGTGCAAGAAAACAAGTCTACAAAATATAACAAATTATATGTCCACGAAACCAGATTGACGATATGAACCCAACGGTATCTCCAGAATTGGATTCCGTTGACCCGATCTCAATTTGGTCCGTTGACCAGAACTTGGAATTCCAGTTTGCACGGAAATGCGTACCGGAGCCAATGTCCTCAAAACGCAGCAAACTACCTGTCAACGAGTCCAGGATGATGATACTAACTCAACAGTATCTCCAGAATTAGATTCCGATGAGCCGATCTCAAAATGACCCGTTGACCCGGATATTGGTATCCGACTTGCACCAAAATGCGTGTCCGATCCAATGTCCACCAAAACCTAGCAAATTATATGTCAATGAGTCCAGAATGACGATACGAACTCAACGGTATATTCGAAATTGGATTCCGCTGAGCCGGCATCAAAAAGTTCCGTTGACTCAGAATATGGGACCCACTTTGCACCGAAAAACGTGCCAGGGCCCACGTTCTCCAAATCTAACAAATTTTATATGAAAACATGCCAGAACGACGCCACAAGTCTACTGGTGGTGTCAAAAATGAAATCTGGAGTCCAGTGTTCAAAAATAGAAGTTTACAAGTTGAAAATTACGAATTCGGACGACCAACTTTGGCGTCGAATTCAACCAATCAAACAAGCTCACAATGAAACGAAACTGGAGGGGTAGCAAGAGGGTTATACCAGATTCGCATAGGAACTGGTAGCACGCCAAACGGAGCTGCGGTGGAGGAGGTACAAGCTGACGAAGTTGGCCCCACGAAACTGTCCAAATTTAATACAATTTAAACGGTCAACTTGGTGGCCGGTTTTGATGTATCAAACGATAAAATCAACGGCTAAAAATTGACAGGGGTAAAGGTGGATATACCGAGATTGTGACGGAGCCAAGAAATTGCCGATCCAACGGTCGGATTCTCGAAAAAATGGGCACGAAGTTGCTACGACGGAACGCGATTCCAGACTCGTTCCCGAGCTCGTCACGACGGAACGTCGTACAAAATGCACGAATCGCCTCGACGGCGCGTCCCGGAGGATGGTGGCCGTTAGGGGAGGACAACCTTGGGTTCGCCGGAGGGGGGGCCACCCACGGCAGGGGTCGCCGGGGCACGACGGCCGGCGGCGGCACGGCCAACGCGGCCAGCGCGCACGCGGCCAACGACGTGCTGTAGCCGCTGTGCTTCTGCCAGCGTGCGCGACGGCGCACGGGGCGGCACGGCGAATGCAGCGGCTGCGCGGTGGAGCTCCGGCCAGGCTCGGGCTAAGGATGGTGGTGCGGCGAGGTGAAGTGGTGGTGGCCGTGTTGTTAGTAGATGTGGTGGTCGGTTTTTGAATGGAGGTGGAAGAGATGATGTTGTGGAGTGGCGGTGATGGCCGGCCGAGCTCGGCCAGGAGGTCGGGTTGATGAAGGTGGTGGCGTTCATGTTTGTCACGACCCGCACCCTAGAGTAAGGGCACGAGACGTGGGTCCGTCCAGCCTACGCCGCAGTGTCGGCGGTAGAACGCTGTCCTAGGTCACAACATCTAACAATATATCTCTAAACAGTTTATACTCCCCGAATGGGGGTGACATGGCAGTAAAACTCAATCACAACTAAGGAAGAGATAGCACGAAATGAAATAGAACTCAAGGAAATAAATAGATGAAATAGTAGTAGTCTAAGATAATCCCAGCAATATCCAGAAAATACAACTCAGCTACAGCATGAAAGAATATATACAACTCTGAACTCCAAATAAAGTCTAGCTAAAACATGTCTCAAGACTACAAAAGGAAGATAAGCCTAACTAATCTAAACTAGACAATCGGGGTGATATCCTCAGCTAGAGCTGGGTCCTCCTGAGGGTCCAGCTCGCAGGTGTCATCTAAGGCTGCCCCGTAGTAAGTGTCCAGGCAAGCCTCCTCATCGTCCTCTGTAATATTTTAATAGGTCCAGTCAGGACAGGAGCGAGTACAGTACATCTCAACAGTGCATAGCAGGTTAGAAGATATAATCATGCAGTAAAGTAAGATACAAGTACTGAAAGAAGTGCAGTATGTAAACAGAGAGAGAAAGCTGTAATAGAAATATCTACTATACATAGAGAACTATCATATGACTAGTGAGTCAGAGTACAACATAGAAATGTAAATGGCATAGGAGATTCTGATAAGACACTATGGAAGAGATTATAATAAGATACTACTTGGGTATTATTCATATGTCCATTTCTACTCCCCCGTACCCCCAATCAATACACAAGGATCCAGCCAGGTTATGTTATGATTCCATGCAAGGCCCCTGAAGGGTGATACATGGATGTCCCAAAAATGGGGATTCTAGGAGATTCTAGGATACCCAGTGAATGAGATAAGAGATTCTAGGAGACTCTGCGATCATAAGAGTATATGTCGCAAGTGATCAAAGAACCAGTGAAGCATAGTGATACGCCATGTAAGTGAAACGCACAGAACATGAAGTACCCGATGCTCCCTAAGGATAACATCTCAAGAAGGGATCCATATAGTACCAATCCGTGTGACCAACGTGACAGTACAAGTAAAGTAATTTAATGCAGGAAATAATTCTAAGCAGGATATGAAATGATCAGAGAATGTACTCGCCTGGTATCTGAGTGTCCAATATGAAAGTACTGTCCGAGGAGTGGTGTCTGGCTCCTAATCATAACAGCACAAGTCACAACAAGTCTAAAATGGTAAAACAAAGTTCTACTATGCATTCTACATGAATCTAGGTCAATCTAGGCCAAAGTCAACTCTTGGTCAACTCTGGTCAACCCTAGAAGTCAAACTAGATCAACCAAGTCTATACTAGCCTACCTTAGCCTAATCAAGCCTAGTTAGCACTCCTACACGTACACAATGTTAAACCCATATCTAGGTACTCACAATACCTTAATAACTCATATAGGAATACCACATTACCTTATATATATATATATAGATACCTACATAAGAGTTAACATTATTTATACCTAGGCTAAGTACTATATATATACATATAGATATACATCACCCAAGTACATATGTATTCATACAATACATAACCCACAACTAGAGACTGGAAATATAGAGAGAATGTGAGAGAGGGTGCATGTGTGTGTGTGTGCAACATAAAATTGTGTGTGTATGAGTGTAGCTGTGTGTGTGAGTGGAAAGGTAACAATGTGCAGGAATACAAAACAGTGAAGAGAGAGGAGAAAGTGTGTGTACATGCCATTTCAGTAGAAAACAGTGAGTGATATATTGGAGTGCAGGAAAATAGTGTTGGCAAAACAGTCTATATAATTCCAGATTTCAGATTTAACATAACAAACCCCAACCCAAAACACAGTTAACAGTCCCAAAATCTTAATTTTTAGCCCATAATATCATTTCCAGATTTGAAGGGCAGTGCAATACAGTGAAGAGTACCCAAGTTCTTAAAACTGGAAATGAATCCCAATACAGTCCCTGGAGACTGAGCTAATACCCAGGTTATACAGTCTCCACAAAATCTCAGGTTTTAGAAATGAGAAAAGACATGCTCAAATCAGCTATAATGTAAACTGAAAAAACTCAGTTCAGTCCATCAATACAAAACCCCATTTCAAGTCCAAATCAAAACTAAAACACCTCAAAATCGAAACCCAAGTAGACTATAAGTAGAAGAATTATATTAAGGCCTGAAACCAACAATCTATCAGCAACAATTAGATAAAAAAATAGATGACAAGTTCAGGTTTTTTCAAAACTGGGAAGAACAGGATTTGGATACATTATTTGAAAACTGGAAATGCACTAACACCTAATGAAAACATAACAAATTTCAAATTAAGAAGTTGGTAATCTATATACACCACAAACATGTGTCCCACAACCTGTTCGTGTCCAACAAGATGGACACAAACGTGTCCAAGCAATGATACACATAATCAGTGTGAAACAGGTCAGATTTGTGCACTATGTCGTGCACGTGTGCACGCATGTCGTGCACTCGACACAGAGCAAACCAAGCCTCATGCTCACCAACCTAGGTTCGCCTAGGATAGGTCTTCGTGTCCCTCACCCTGATTCGTGTCCTAGTGTGTCGTATCCAGGGTTATCAACCCGTGTCAGTGGCCATAAAGTCGACTGAACGACTCAGTGAAAAATCAGTGCACTCTTTATTACGTGTCCTATATGACACGAGAGGTCATACCACTTGGGGAGTGTCGTGTCAGACACTGCCCCAATGTGTCCTTAAAATCTCACGTGTCCTCGTGCTGTGTCCATGGCGCAATCGCCCCCGAACAGCAGGACAGTGCAGTCCTGCACGCGCACGGCGTGTCCCCGTGTCCAAAGCGACCCGACACAAAACAATCATCAACTCAGTCCACCAGAAACCAATAAACAATACAAAAACCTAATTTTCTATTCAAGGGTTTTCCAAAAACCAGATCGAAATCCCTTCTTGGGCATTTCGACAAACACCCAGACTATGCTACTGATACGTGTCCAAATGGACACAAAACCCATGACACCCGACACGAATCCTATCCAGACTCTTAGGGGACCTTAGGGCTTCCTATTGATAAAGACAAAATGAAAATCCATAGAGAAATGGAGAGATTACCTATTCTTGAACTATGTGTGAAAAAGCCCCAAATAGAAAGATTTCTTCAACCACCAAAATCTCACAAATTATTTCCTTCCTGCAAACAATCAATACCAATAGCAAGAACATTGATATTAGGATCTAATGCAACTAGTTTACGGGAAAAATGACCTAAAATGGATTTATAATGAATTTCTAAAGATAGGAACTCACCTCTTTCTTCTTGAAATAATTTTCCTAGGGAAAGGAGGCTAGCCCTAGAATTTATGAGGGGTTTTATAGTAGGGGAATCCCAATGAAGATGGGGTGGCCGACCATGATGGGCTAGGGATTAGGGTTTGGTAGTTTGGGCTTGGGCCACGTTACATAAGCTATGGTTTGATTTGATTAATAAGGACTCTAAATCATAAGTCATGGCTTATGGCTTTCTAATTTCTATAGCTAAATAGGTTCTAATGACCAAACCATAGATTAGGATAGGTTAGACTAGAGTCACAAATTCTAACCAAGCTCATACTAACTAGGGTTAGCTCCTAGGTTGATCTACATGGGTCCAAACTAGCCAAAATCAATCTAGTCCAAACAATTCCAAAATAATTCCTAAAAATTCCCATAAATTCTAATTAATTCTAATAAATTTAAAATACCACAAAAATGATAAAAATACCCTCATACTAGAAATGTGGTAGTGACAAATCTATCCTCCTTAAAAGAATTTCGTCCTCGAAATTGAAAGGCGAAATACAACTGATGAGAAGGATAGAAAGCATACCTCACGGTCCAAAAAGATAAGGGTAGCGCTCGCACATCTCATCCTCCCGCTCCCAGGTAGACTCTCCTGGAGAATGATGCCTCCATGCGATGCGCACCAAGGGTATCACCTGGTTCCTCAGAACCTTCTTCCGTCGATCCAGAATCTCCACTGGCTGCTCTGGATAGCTGAGAGAAGGCCCAACCTCTATCTCTGAATGATCGAGCACATGGCTAGGGTCAGCCACGTACCGTCTCAACTGTGATACATGAAATACGTTGTGGACCCCTACTAGTACAGGCGGTAAGTCTAGCCTGTATGCAACGTCACCGACTCTCCCGCTGATAACGAAAGGGCCGATGAAGTGCGGGCTAAGCTTCCCGCCTCCATCGAAACGTATTGTACCACGAGTCGGAGATATCCTCAAGAAAACCTGGTCTTCGACCTAATCACAAGTAAGGTCTCAATTAAAATAATAACAAATATGATCAAAAATCATAACAAATAAACCTAAATCTAATCCTACTCTAATCTGTACCTCAAACTCCAAGGGCCTCCGGTAGATATCGGCCCAGTGCCGATGTCTGTCCTGCGCCATGCGAAGTCTGTCCCTGATGAGCTTTACCTTCTCGGCCGCATCAACAACCATCTCTGGCCCCAGTAAAGCTCGCTCACCAATATCATCCCAGGATAAGGGTGTACGGCACCTACGCCCGTACAGAGCCTCGAAAGGTGACATCTCAATGCTGGCCTGGAAACTATTGTTGTAAACAAACTCCACCAAATGAAGATGATCCTTCCAGGAACCTCCAAAGTCTAGGACGCATGTCCGCAGCATATCCTCAAGAGTCTGAATAGTCCACTCTGACTGTCCGTCCGTCTGGGGGTGGTATGCAGTACTAAACTTGAGCTGAGTATCCAAGCTGGTATGCAAACTCCTCCAAAAATGGAAAGTAAAATGGCTATCGCGATCTGAGACGATGCTGACCGAAACTCCATGGATCCTGACTATCTGCCGCATATACAACTCCGCCAGCCTCTCTGTAGACGTACCCACCTTGAATAGCAAAAAGTGGGCCGATTTGGTCAACCTGTCAACAATGACCCAAATCGTATCTTTCCCTTCTGGTGTGCGCGGCAATCCTGATACGAAGTCCATAGTGATATGCTTCCATTTCCACTCGGGAATGGACAGCGGCTGCAGCAATCTATCGGGCCTCTGTCTCTCTGCCTTGACCTCCTGACAGACCAAACACCTAGCCACGAAGCGAGCCACCTCCCGCTTCATTCCTGACCACCAAACATGCTCCCGCAGATCTCGGTACATCTTGTTGGCACCCGGGTGTATAGAGTACTGAGATCTGTGGGCCTCCTGCATAACCTGCTCCCTGAGATCTCTACTGGGCACACATAACCTGGAACCGTGCCTCAAGGCACCATCCTCTACAAGAGAAAACTCGCCCTCCAGCAATCCTGCTCGAACCTGCTCTCGGAGACACCGCAGAGCAACGTCCTCAAACTGTGCCGACTTGTCCTCTCTACCAAGTCTGACTGAATCTGCATTACCCATAGCTGCATCTGCACTCCGTGCATGATCACCTCAATCCCAAGGCTCTCCAAGTCGGCAAGCAAATGCCGATCCATGGTCAAACACATGGCTGTCGGATACCTACTCAAGGCATCAGCAATCGCGTTGGCCTTCCTTGGATGATACTGCAGTACAATGTCGAAGTCCTTCATCAACTCCAACCATCTGCGCTGCCTCATGTTCAACTCCTTCTGGGTGAACACATACTTTAAGCTCTTGTGATCTGTGAAGATCTCCACCCTCTCACCATACAGATAATGCTTCCACAGCTTCAGAGCAAATATCACTGCTGCCAGCTCCAGGTCGTGGGTAGGGTAGTTCTTCTCATGGGGACGCAATTGCCTGGAAGCATAGGCAATCGCCTTCCCGTGCTGCTGCAACACACAACCCAACCCCTTTCCTGAAGCATCACTATAAATAGTAAAACCACCCGATCCTGAAGGCAATGTCAGAATCGGAGCTGTCGTAAGCCGCTTCTTCAACTCATCAAAAGCTGCCTGCCACTCCTCTGACCAAACGAACTCAGCATCCTTCCGGGTCAATCGAGTCAACGGCTCTGCAACCCGGGAGAAATCCTTTACAAATCTCCGATAATATCTTGCCAGCTCCAGGAAACTCCTGATCTCTGCAACTGAAGTCGGCGCTGCCCATGCCTCAACTGCTACAATCTTCTTGGGATCAACTGAGATACCATCTCTCGTCACCACGTGCCCCAAGAAGTCCACCCGATCTAAGAAGAACTCACATTTGGAGAGCTTCCCGTAAAGCTGTTCCTTACTGAGAATCTCCAGCACTATCCTCAAATGCTTCTCGTGCTCCTCTTCAGTCTTGGAATATATCAAGATATCGTCAATAAATACCACCATATACTGATCCAGATACTGGTGGAACACCTTGTTCATAAGGTTCATAAATACTGCTGGTGCATTGGTTAGCCCAAACGGTATAACCAAGAACTTGAACTGCCCGTACCGCGTCCTGAAAGCGGTCTTGGGGATATCCTGCCCCTTCACCTTCACCTGGTGATATTCCAACCTCAGATCAATCTTGGAAAATACCCGAGCTCCGCTCAACTGGTCAAATAGATCGTCGATCCGCGGCAGTGGGTATTTGTTCTTGATCGTGAGGTTGTTGAGTTCCCTATAGTCAATACACATGCGTACTGACCCATCCTTCTTCGGCATAAACAACACTGGTGTACCCCATGGCGATGAACTCGAACGGATGAAGCCCTTGTCCTGTAGCTCATCCACCTGCTTCTTCAGTTCCACCAGCTCGCTGTTGTTCACCCGATAGACATGCTGAGAGATAGGTTCCGCTCCTGGAACCAAGTCTATCGAGAACTCTATGTCTCTGTCTGGTGGCAGTCCCGGCAACTCCTCTGGGAAAACATCTATATAATCTGCTATCAAGGGGTGTGGAATCGTCTGCTCCGCTGCTCTGCTCTGCCTGACGTCTGGAGTACTCGAATTCTGGCTCCCCCGGTGCTCTGAAGAGAACTCTACCCCCTCTGTAATCAATGCTGGCGTGGTGCCTGCTCAACCAATCCATGCCTAGTACTATATCGTAGTTTGGCAATGGCATTACGAGCAGGCTCACCTCCAACTCACGGCCTTCCAAAATCACTCTCCGACCCTTACAAACATCACTCACGAGGATAATGCCACCCCCGATCGTGATCTTGTAAGTCCTAGGCAACGATTCAGCTATAATACCGTATCTAATCGCAAAAGATACTGATATGAAGCTATGCGAAGCACCAAAATCGAATAATGCAAAATCTGGACTGGAGTCGAGAAAAATCAAACCTGCAATCAGCTCTCCTATCACCTCTGCATCTCCAGCTGCCATGGCGAAAGCTCGCCCCTGCTGGCCTCCCCTGGCCTGCTGCTGGTGCTGGATGAACCTCTGCTGCTGTGTCGACAGGGCTGGTCCCCTCTGCTGGCTTGCTGGAGCTCTGGCTCCTCCTTCCGGGCCTGCTCGTGCTATGCGGCACTCCCTCATCTGGTGGTCTGCTGAGCCACACACCATGTACAGGCCCAGCTTCTTCTGGCACTCATTAAAGATGTGCCCAGGCTTCTTACAGTAGGTACAAGTGACTCCCTGTCTCTGACCCTGCTAGTGCTATCTCGGCTGCTGCTGCTGAACTGGCCTCTGCTAGATCGGCTGTGGCTGAAACTGCCTCAGCTGCTGATGCTGAAAGTGGGGCCTCTTGGCCTGGCCTCCGCTACTGCTGCTGCCCCCAACTGGGTCTCTCCCCCTCTTGAGCCTAAGCTCAAGATCATCCTCTACTAGCAAGGCTTCCGTCAAGATCTTCTCAAATGTAGCATCTGTGCTGCCCTTGGTCAGGGACTTGACCTCCTTGACCAGACCCTTCCGGAACCTCTGGGCCTTCGCCGTCTCGCTCAAACCCTCTACAAACCTGCCGAGACGACCAAACTCTCCAGCATACTCCTCTACTGAGAGGCTCCCCTGGACTAAGCTCTCAAACTGCGACTCTAAGGCTCTGACTGCTGAATCTGGGAAGAACTTCTTCTTGAAGAAGCCCCTGAACTGCTTCCAAGTCTGCCCTGGTACCCCCATCCTGGGGTCTGACTGATACCAGGTGCGAGCAAGATCTCGCATCCGGCTAGCTGCGGCCTCGATCTGAAGGTCTGTTGGAATCCTGGCCAAGCGGAAGATCTCCTCTATATGCTCGATCCACTCATCGGCATATAGGATCCCCTCTGTCCCCAGAAAGTCTCTGGGGCTCATCTTCTGAAACTGCTCGATCCCCGGTGTCCTCGGCTGCTGCACCACTGGTCGAGCTGCGGCTGTCGTGACGGCCAACTCCATACCTCTGTCCTGTCGAGCCTGCTGTCTGTCCATGAACTGCTAGAAATATGCGAACATCTGAGCTGCGTCCACGTGTCCTAGAGGCGACGGCTGCTGGAAAGGATCCTCTGGAATGACTGGGTCCTGCCTCCGAGCCGGTGGAGGCATACCCCCTGCTGCTACTGCCGAGGTCTCAATACGAGCAGAGGTGGCAGGAGCTACAGTCCCCTGGCCTCGCCATACCGGCTGAGAGGTAGCAGTCCCCTCTATAGCATCCTCATGAACGGCACACTGCGATCGAGTCTCTACTATCCTGAAGATAGACAAACAAGAGTATCAATTTCTGAGAAAGAAGCGAAATAACAAAGGCGGACAATTATAATTCAAAGGATCAGCTGACAAAAGGATTTAGATGGCAATAAATTTTTTTTCCTAAAGTGATTGAGTACCTTAAAATTAATGTCCTATATCCTATTGCAGGCTGTAGTGATACTCTAATTTGAATACCACTACACTTCTAGTCTAGACCTGCATGGGCCACCACTAAAAACGTGTCACGACCCGTACCCTAGAGTAAGGGCACGAGACATGGGTACGTCCAGCCTACGCCGCAGTGTCGGCGGTAGAACGATGTCCTAGGTCACAATATATAACAATATATCTCTAAACAGTTTATACTCCCCGAATGGGGGTGACATAGCAGTAAAACTCAATCACAACCAAGGAAGAGATAGCATGAAATGAAATAGAACTCAAGAAAATAAATAGATGAAATAGTAGTAGTCTAAGATAATCCCAGCAATATCCAGAAAATACAACTCAGCTACAGCATGAAAGAATATATACAACTCTGAACTCCAAATAAAGTCTAGCTAAAACATGTCTCAAGACTACAAAAGGAAGATAAGCCTAACTAATCTAAACTAGGCAATCGGGGTGATATCCTCAGCTAGAGCTGGGTCCTCCTGAGGGTCCAGATCGCAGGTGTCATCTAAGGCTGCCCCGTAGTAAGTGTCCAGGCAAGCCTCCTCCTTGTCCTCTGTAATATTTTCAACAGGTCCAGTCAGGACAGGAGCGAGTACAGTACATCTCAACAGTTCATAGCAGGTTAAAAGATATTATCATGCAGTAAAGTAAGATACAAGTACTGAAAGAAGTGCAGTATGTAAACAGAGAGAGAAAGCTGTAATAGAAATATCTACTATACATAGAGAACTATCATGTGACTAGTGAGTCAGAGTACAACATAGACATGTAAATGGCATAGGAGATTCTGATAAGACACTATGGAAGAGATTCTGATAAGATACTACTTGGGTATTATTCACATGTCCATTTCTACTCCCCCGTACCTCCAATCAATACACAAGGATCCAGCTAGGTTATGTTATGATTCCATGCAAGGCCCCTGAAGGGTGATACATGGATGTCCCAAAAATAGGGATTCTAGGAGATTATAGGATACCCAGTGAATGGGATAAGAGATTCTAGGAGACTCTGCGATCATAAGAGTATATGTCGCAAGTGATCAAAGAACCAGTGAAGCATAGTGATACGCCATGTAAGTGAAACGCACAGAACATGAAGTACCCGATGCTCCCTAAGGATAACATCTCAAGAAAGGATCCATATAGTACCAATCCGTGTGACCAATGTGACAGTACAAGTAAAGTAATTTAATGCAGGAAATAATTCTAAGCAGGATATGAAATGATCAGAGAATGTACTCGCCTGGTATCTGAGTGTCCAATATAAAAGTACTGTCCGAGGAGTGGTGTCTGGCTCCTAATCATAACAGCACAAGTCACAACAAGTCTAAAATGGTAAAACAAAGTTCTACTATGCATTCTACATGAATCTAGGTCAATCTAGGCCAAAGTCAACTCTTGGTCAACTCTGGTCAACCCTAGAAGTCAAACTAGGTCAACCAAGTCAATACTAGCCTACCTTAGCCTAATCAAGCCTAGTTAGCACTTCTACACATATACAATGTTAAACCCATATCTAGGTACTCACAATACATTAATAAATCATATAGGAACACCACATTACCTTTTATATATATAGATACCTACATAAGAGTTAACATTATTTATACCTAGGCTAAGTACTATATATATATACATATAGATATACATCACCCAAGAACATATGTATTCATACAATACATAACCCACAACTAGAGACTGGAAATATAGAGAGAATGAGAGAGAGGGTGCATGTGTGTGTGTGTGCAACATGAAATTGTGTGTGTATGAGTGTAGCTATGTGTGTGAGTGGAAAGGTAACAATGTGCAAGAATACAAAACAGTGAAGAGAGAGGAGAAAGTGTGTGTACATGCCATTTCAGTGGAAAACAGTGAGTGATATGTTGGAGTGCAGGAAAACAGTGTTGGCAAAACAGTCTATATAATTCCAGATTTCAAATTTAACATAACAAACCCCAACCCAAAACACAGTTAACAATCCCAAAATCTCAGTTTTCAGCCCATAATATTATTTCCAGATTTGAAGGGCAGTGCAATACAGTGAAGAGTACCCAAGTTATCAAAACTGGAAATGAATCCCAATACAAAGTCCCTGGAGACTGAGCTAATACCCAGGTTATACAGTCTCCACAAAATCTCAGGTTTTAGAAATAAGAAAAGACATGCTCAAATCAGCTATAATGTAAACTGAAAAAACTCAGTTCAGTCCATCAATACAAAACCCCATTTCAAGTCCAAATCAAAACCAAAACACCTCAAAATCGAAACCAAAGTAGACTATAAGTAGAAGAATTATATTAAGGCCTGAAACCAACAATCTAACAGCAACAATTAGATAAGAAATAGATGACAAGTTCAGGTTTTTTCAAAACGGGGAAGAACAGGATTTGGATACATTATTTGAAAACTGGAAATGCACTAACACCTAATGAAAACATAACAAATTTCAAATTAAGAAGTTGGTAATCTATATACACCACAAACATGTGTCCTACAACCTGTTCGTGTCCAACAAGATGGACACAAACGTGTCCAAGCAATGATATACACGATCAATGTGAAACAGGTCAGATTTGTGCACTGTGTCGTGCACGTGTGCACGCGTGTCATGCACTCGACACAGAGCAAACCAAGCCTCGTGCTCACCAACCTAGGTTCGCCTAGGATAGATCTTCGTGTCCCTTACCCTGATTCGTGTCCTAGTGTGTCGTATCCAGGGTTATCAACCCGTGTCAGTGGCCATAATGTTGACTGAACGACTCAGTAAAAAACCAGTACACTCTATATTACGTGTCCTATATGACACGAGAGGTCATGCCACTTGGGGAGTGTCGTGTCAGACACTGCCCCAATGTGTCCTTAAAATCTCACGTGTCCTCGTGCTGTGTCCAAGGCGCAATCGTCCCCGAGCAGCAGGACAGTGCAGTCCCGCACGCGCGCGGCGTGTCCCCGTGTCCAAAGCGACCCGACACAAAACAATCATCAACTCAGTCCACCAGAAACTAATAAACAATACAAAAACCTAATTTTCTATTCAAGGGTTTTCCAAAAACCAGATCGAAATCCCCTCTTGGGCATTCGACAAACACCCAGACTATGCTGCTGATACATGTCCAAATAGACACGAAACCCATGACACCCGACACGAATCCTATCCAGACTCTTAGGGGACCCTTAGTGCTTCCTATTGATGAAGACAAAATGAAAATCCATGGAGAAATGGAGAGATTACCTATTCTTGAACTATGGGTGAAAAAGCCCCAAATGGAAAGATTTCCTCAACCACCAAAATCTCACAAATTGTTTCCTTCCTGTAAACAATCAATACCAACAGCAAGAACATTGATATTAGGATCTAATGCAACTAGTTTGGGGGAAAAAGGACCTAAAATGGATTTATAATGAATTTCTAAAGATAGGAACTCACCTCTTTCTTCTTGAAATAATTTTCCTAGGGAAAGGAGGCTAGCCCTAGAATTTAGGAAGGGTTTTATAGTGGGGGAATCCCAATGAAGATGGGGTGGCCAGCCATGATGGGATAGGGATTAGGGTTTGGTAGTTTGGGCTTGGGCCATGTTACATAAGCTATGGTTTGATTTGATTAATAAGGACTCTAAATCATAAGTCATGGCTTATGGCTTTCTAATTTCTATAGCTAAATAGGTTCTAATGACCAAACCATAGATTAGGCTAGGTTAGACTAGAGTCACAAATTCTAACCAAGCTCATACTAACTAGGGTTAGCTCCTAGGTTGATCTACATGGGTCCAAACTAGCCAAAATCAATCTAGTCCAAACAATTCCAAAATAATTCCTAAAAATTCCCATAAATTCTAATTAATTCTAATAAATTTAAAATACCCCAAAAATGATAAAAATACCCTCACACTAGAAATGTGGTAGTGACAATGTTGCTGTGGAGTTTTGTAGTTGTTGTTGGTTTTGTTGTATATGAAATAATAGGAAGAGAGAGAGAGTTGGATGATAATAAATGTGAGAGAGGAAGAGAGAGAGAGAAAAGTTGTCCCATGAATTTTAGGGCCGGCCACATGGCCAAGGGGGTGAGGGAAAAAGTTTCCATGTAGGATTGAATGGATGAGATTTAATTAGGGGAATCCAATGGCTAGAAATTAAATGTTGAGAAATTGGTCATTTCTATGAGAATTTAAATAAACAGAATTTTCTATTAAATAAAGAAAAAATAGGTAGAAGTGTACTTGATATTTTTGGGCAAGAAAATATGAGGGTGTTACGATGGAGAGTAACATGGAGCTGGGCTGGGTTCGGTCAAACCGGGTTGGATAAAAATCGGACATTGTGCAAAGATCAAATTAAAATTAGGTGTTGATGATCATGAGTAAATAAGTAGCACATAGGGATTCCAATAAATGGGACACAAGTGGCATGCAGATAGTAGGCTCAATGTGGGCCATGTCCATAATTGGGGCTGACAAGTTTTGGTCGATAGGGTACCCACAAATCAAGTTGAAAAATAAATGTGACATCGTGGAGTGAAATAAAATCGGGTCACGTGTCAAAAAAGTTGTGCGAAGCAAATGGAGCACAAAATGACGTGTCTAAGTGGGACACGAAGGTCAAGGGTGAAGAGCGTCTCGAGTAGATCATGGATGATAAGTTGGTTTCAAGAAACTTACTGGTCTTGCGCTCCCAAATTAAAAGTCACGGTAACGTGCTAATAATGATCAAGGAAAAGAGTGGAAAAATCAATTAATGATCAAATGGTCTAATTCGACCAGAAGTTCTGCGAAGCAAAAAGAGAACAAGCGAACAAGTCTGAGTGGGACACTATATACCATCATGAAGGTAATCATGTCCACTCCAAAACTCGTGAAAAGGATTTCCAGAGTTGAACATCCCTGACACTCCAAATATCAAAGGCACGGAAAAGCATACTTAGAAAAAATAACAGAATAAATTATTTATCGAAACCAATCAATCAGAAAATAAAATAAAATGAAAAAAATCAACCCGAAATTCAGGGTGCTCACAGTCATGATGAGCACACTTCCAGCACATCGTCGAGTGGGACACTTCTTTAGGACACACGTATCTTACTGCGGTGTGTCTGCTATACTTATTTTTCCTTTGGCATGGATGAGTCGGATAGTCTGCAGGGCAGGTAACTGGATTGGATTTCTCAAAAGTGCATCTTATTAGTAATTAGGATTGTGATAATCCTAATTAGTTAATATATAAAGCTTTACTCATTGCGTGACCGTGATTGTTGTATGGAGTCCAGTCTAGTCAACTTTTGTCTAGGCAGTGTCCGTATTTGTTTATTTCAGTACATTATTGTTTATGCTTTACATTTGTCGATAAATAATTAGAAACTAAGTTCTATTCAGGATAAGGGTTACAACCTCGGTCCTTGTTTGGTTTACGGGTTGTAACTTGGGTTCCGAAATTATTTCTTAGTCATCTTGTCATTTGTCGTCCTATTTAGTACTCACACGCTATACATGATTTCTATGTTGTACATTGATTAGAGACTAAGTTATGTTCAGGAGAAGGGTTACAGCCTCGGTCCATGTTTAGTTTAGGGTTATAACTAGGGTTCCGGAATAGTTTCTAAGTCAATATCATTTATTGTTCTATATAGTTCTAATATGCTCACATGTTTCGGTTATCTAACATGCTCACATGTTCCAGTTATCTAACATGCTCATATGTCCCAGTTATCGAACATGCTCACATGTCTCAGTCATCTAACATGCTCACACGTCCAAGTTATCTTACATGCTCACATATACCATTTTTCTACATGCTCATATGTTCAGTTTATCTCACATGTTCACATATTTCCGTTACCTTACATATCCACAGTTTATATTATGCCACATGTTATTTACCCTATGCTGCATGTTGTTTTGCTTATTGTCTTTACTATTCTCGAGATTAGTGCATTGGTAGTGCACGAGTCTCGATCCGTGTAAGCCCCCTGAATTTCAGGGTTTATTTTAAATTTTCTGAATGAATTATTTTTTAAATATTTTATTATTTAATTATTTTGATCATTAATGTTACTTTTCGTAACTTTGACTTCTGGAGCATCAGGGATACCAATCTCTGTAAACTCTCTTCACGAGTTTTGAAGTAGATAAGATTATCTTCATTTTGATATATCATGTTCCACTTAAACTCGTTCCCTTGTGCTTTTTTTGTATCGCGCAATTTTGGGTCAACTTAGACCAATTAATCGTTGAATAATTATTCACACTTTTATCTTTGATTATCGTTTGCACGTCACCGTGACTTTTAATTTAGGAGCACCAGACCAGTCATTTTCTCATAACCAACTTCTCATAAATGATCTACTCGAGATGCTCTCCACCCATGACCTTCGTGTCCCACTCAGACACTCTATTTTGTGCTTCATTTTCTTCGCGCAATTTTGGGTCAATTTAGGCCGATTAATTATCTACCATAAAACCTGATTTATTTTCTAATTTAATTTCGGGACCCGACATCGATCCAACCTAGTCGACCCAAAGTATGGACATGGCCCACATGAAGCCTACTACCCACATAATGTTTGTGTCCCATTTATTTGAGCTCCCGTATGTTACTTATTTATTCGTGATCATAAATACCTATTTTAATTTTATTATTTCACCCTGTCCGATTTTGACCCGACCCGGCTCGACCGAACTAGAACCCAAGCTCCATATTGTTCTCCCATGACTATCCAAACACCCCACATAATTTTCCTATTTTTTCTATTTTAAAAATATCTCTTCCTCCCTCCACTTTATTAAATATCTTAAAATATCTCATATATATATATATATATATATATATATATATATATATATATATATATATATATATACACACACACTCTCTCTCCTATAACAAATACAAACACCACCTCACCCCACTCCCCTCTCCTTTACAGCACACACACCCCCTTTGGACCGACCTCCCTCTCTCCTCTCAAATATCTTTCTCTCTCTCTCTATTATTCTCACACACTCTCTTTACATATATACACACCCACACATATAACACAACACACACACACACAACTCTTCCACTTCAACCATCACTACCACCATCTGCCACCACCACCGTGAACTCCACCACCCACAGCCTCCTCCTCCTCCTCATCCATTCTTCATCACCGTGCTCCACCACCATTAACTATCATACTCACCACCACTACTCACCACCAACACCACCTTTCTCCACCACTATCGTGCCGCTTCAGCCACCGCCGGCCACCAACGCGCACGTGTGACGGGCCGGCAGCGCAGCCGCAGTAGTGGCATATTTTTCATAAATAAATTCACTTTATTTATTGTGTTTCTGAGAAAATTACAACTATAGGAATCTGATCTAGAAGACGATCACTTTATCCCTTGGACGATACGATGAAGAAAGCTTGGATCTCGAAGAACTTGGACAGCAACTGAGCAATCTCTCTGTTCTCTCTGAATTCAATGTAGTGTGTTGAAGGTGAAGAGACTCTCTTTTATAGAGTTCTGGATAACTGCTCTGGGCATACGCTCAGTCAGTTACTTGACGTGTGCATAACTGTAGGGACGTATGGCAAATTTTGGTGGAAACACGTTGAAGTGCGGTTGAGAGTGGTGGAGTATATCCAGGAGAGATTGGTGGCATGGATGCCATATGGCATAACTTCTGATCGAGTGGGTAACCGAATACAGGACACATGAGAATGTGTGTTGACTGTTCATTTGAATTCATTCTGAATGCATTTGCTTTGATACGCTGTCTTTTGGAGAAGCATACACTGTCTTGGATGACAAGGAGTCATATGGAGTCTATACGCTCACTTGATGAGGAGTTTTATGGAGTATATACGCTCACTTGATGAGGAGTCGTATGGAGTACATACGCTACCTTACTGAGGAGTCGTATGAAGTCCATACTCTGCGTTGATAAGGAGTCGTATGAAGTCCATACGCTGCCTTGATGAGGAGTCATATGAAGTCTATACGCTCACTTGATGAGGAGTCGTATGGAGTCCATACGCTGCCTTGATGAGGAGTCATATGAAGTCCATACGCTGCCACGATGAGGAGTCGTATGAAGTCCATACGCTGTCTCGATGAGGAGTCGTATGACTGGAGAGGTAGACACGTGGCTGTCCTCAATCTTCTTAAATACGCCATATCTTCTCAATAACTGACAAATATCTCTCGAGCGTCGTGTTGCAGATATGACGGCTGACAGACTGTCAAAAAATGACAGTAATGATGGCTGTGCATTTATGATGGCTAATGAGCTGTCCTCGAAAAAGACAAAATTAACTCTCGAAAATCCATACGACGGATAATTCTCCTAAGACAGCTGTTCTTTGCACGAAAGACGAAGTATCAGATTCATTGTCCACTGAGTGTAAGCTGTACTGTCAGTCGAGAAATAATAATATATTTACTGAGCGTATGACTTTTGTACTGAGCGTATGGCCTTTGGCTGAGCGTATGGCCTTTGGCTGAGCGTATGGCCTTGATCTTATGTCAGCGTGTCATAATTTTTCACACCCTACAAGACCCCCTTCAAAGTTTTCGAACTTTATGATTTTTAAAAGTTCAAAATTACTTTGAACTCCAAGTTGGAATAAGTCTTGACACGCTGGCATGAGTTTGTTATTTCCTCGATATCAGCGTGTATCTCTAGGGATTCTGTCGTTTGAAAATGGTTGCCGTTTGGACTTCTCTTCTCCTATAAATAGGCTTCTAAGAACTTAATTTCTTTCTTTACTTTTGCCTTCGTCTTCGAGAGAGAATTCAGAGCTCCAGCCTTCTTCTTCTCCAATCTAGTCTTCGTCAATGGCACCCAAACTCGACGCTGCCGCGAAGGGGAAAGGCAAGGCTCCTACAGAGCTGTCTCAACCTGTCGTCGCCGCCGCAACCACTAGGAGAACCACCGAGCAACGTCTTCCACAGAGCGAACTTCTATTGAAATCCCTATATGGTGAGGATGGGGATGATGAACAGTAACCATCCCTTTTTAGGGCTCTGGTTAGGACAAAATTAGAGAACGTATCCCCTTTTTAGGGTCAAATACGTCAGAAAATATGCTTCCCTCTTTAGGGTTTAGTCGTATTCCATGTTTTTTGTTTATACGAAAAATATGTTTTGAGCGTATTTCTGTAAGATACGCGTATCTTTGATAGAAATGTCAGAATACGCTGATCTGAAAGAATACGCTATGTCAAGTCGTCTCGTTGAGATACGCTAACTCTTTTGTTAGCGTATTTTTGATGAACATCTTGATAACACAGCTCTTTAGAAAATTCCATACGACTGCTTGCTTTGGTTAGACATACACATAGCTGAGCGTAGATTGAACTTAGCATCTGTCATACGCTTAGGATAGACTAAGCGTAGATTAATACTTGAATTTAACATACGCTTAGGATGGACTGAGCGTAAATTGATCTTTGACATACGCTTAAGATGAACTGAGCGTAAGTTGATCTTTGAACTTGGCATACGCTTAGGATGAACTGAGCGTAAGTTGATCTTTGAACCTGACATACGCTTAGGATGAACTGAGCGTAAGTTGATCTTTGAACTTGACATACGCTTAGGATGGACTGAACGTAAGTTGATCTTTGAACTTGACATACGCTTAGGATAGACTGAGCGTAAGTTGATCTTTGAACTTGTCATTCCTTTGTATTTTAAGGATTCTTTTAACCTCTTATTTCTCCTTTGTAGTGGATATTCTGGCTCAAGAAGCGCAGTTTGAAGGATGTGCCGGGAGCAACTATAAGAGTGATCTATCCCATGTCCACTTCCCACAGTTTGATGAACCTTCTACAAGGATAACCATTTTGAAAAATCA
This sequence comes from Iris pallida, assembly GCA_029216955.1. NCBI lineage: Eukaryota > Viridiplantae > Streptophyta > Magnoliopsida > Asparagales > Iridaceae > Iris > Iris pallida. The sequence goes on from JANAVB010034417.1 coordinate 16,964,282, forward strand.
AGACAATGAAACCCTGCTAAGTCTGATAAGTGGTCAACCACTGCAGAGTGTGGACAGTGCTACCCACTAAAAACCGGCTTTTTTATTCGGGGATGATATTGACAGAGATTTCCAGCCAGCCTCCGATAAAGTGTCATACTCATATTACCGGGATGGTGATGCGACTCAGCCGATGTATTTGACTGGTTTATCTAAGAGTATCAATATAGCTCGCTTATTCTATGCGAGTCACCAAAGGCACATGAAATGGGATATCACTCCAACTCGTCAAGCAAAAGCTGGATGGGTAGGATATAGGCAGGGAAGATTTCGCAGTGGTACTGAACCGCATTTTTCAGTTTTGCGAGGATTATTGCCGGCCACGACCTCCTGAGGACTCTGCACTTCTGATGCCGGTTAGAGTTCCGATATTTGTGAACGAATTCGCACAGCTAGAAAATGCTGTCTATCCGAAACAGTCCATAAGACTCACTGGTCTCGTGAACCCAGAGAATACCAGATGGACTGCACTCGTGAGATGGATTCTGAGAGATTATGGAGAACAGTTGAAGGTGATAGGCCTGTATAATGCCATCAGGTGCACTGCTTATGGTTTTAGACCGAACCCAGATTTGTTCTTGGCACTTGCAGAAAGGTACAACTACCGTACCGAAACTTTTATGACTCCGAGAGGCGAGATGGGATTCGTTCTCCACGAAATGGCGTACATTTCTCAACTGCCGACAGGAGATCTGCCGTATGAGGAATATATTCCTTTTATTGATGAAATAAACAAGATTTTTGATGCCAATCTGTTAATTCTTCATGTATTCGAAGAATTAATGTGCCACTATAGTATCTGTAAAGCCTTTTATAAGGCAAAAGATATAGATTCAGGTTGCTATACCTCGAAGTGGATGGCCTACTTATTCCAAGGTCGTACCGAAGAAACTCAGAAGAAGAAGAAGACCGATCAATATATTGGTCGTTTTAAACCTCTGAATCAAGCTGAAATTGACAGATTAATCCGGGAGACCGCCCATGATGACATCATAATTGAAGAAGATGAAGGCACTTATAAAGCTGGTGATAGGTTAGAGACCTACATAAAGCAAGGTGGCCAGACTTTATCTAATGAAGGTCATCTGGCTGGGTTTCTATCCCTTTGGCTGAGAAGATTCGTAGTGCCTGGTACCTGTTCGACAGACAGGATGCACCGCGGAATCGTATTTGCAGCAGTCCGTTTGACATTCGGGTACAAGATGGACTTGCTAACGGCGATGACATGCCGCCTGAATGCCGGTCTTCGAGCCTATGTAGACAGAATGTTTAACTTGGCGAAGAAGAAATTAACAGCTTTTCCTCGGGTAGAAATACCCTTCACATATTTGTATGGATGGCTGCTCCTCCACTTTGAGTCTCTTATGAGTGCTGGACTGGCCAGACCAGATGATACTTTCCTAGAAAGATACCGTCATACGTCCAAATGGAAATATGACACCCTGACAGACTGCAGGACCATACTGAATAGAGGAGAACTATGGAGTTTCACATGTGTTCCTCCGCCTATTGCTTATGAGACTATGCCTGCACAAGGATGATTGATGGCACCGGTGCAAATGAACTAGATGATGTTCAGTACGAGTGGTTGAAGAATATCAGACCATCCCACCTGGTCTGTCGCCATGATGATATTACCTATTTGGAGCCCTATCTTCCGAGTAGATTTACTCGGCAGTTCGGCTATGATCAGTTGCATGTAGGAAACGCAATGACATGCTTCTACCACCAGGGTGGATTGATTGATGGTGCAAGAGCCTGGATATATTATATCGCCAAAGGCACCGGAGCTACTTTCACAATGCCTGATCCGGTGAATCATCGGAGAGGAGCTAAAATGTTGGCATCTTATGCCAAATTCTATGTCTCTGCGAATACCTTTGATGAGAAGTTTAGCATCTTAGGTAAGAGCTTCATTCATATTACTAAGAAATCAACCAAGTCAACTTTGCCAGAAGATTGTCACGATCGGGAGGATCCTCTCGCTACTGATGAGGTTTATGAAGAGGTCTCAATGAGAAATCTCTTTTTCGATGAAGTTCATCAGCCACTACACGTACCGCTTGGAAGTGTTGAGCAGAGTGTATCTGTTGAGGTTACACCAAAGCGAAAGCGTGGCAAGGGTGCTTCTGGGCCTGCTCCAAAAAGAGTTACTCGAGCAGAAGGTCGTAGTCGCGTGGGAATTACTATCCTAGAGACTTCTCCTGCTTCGAGTCAACAAACAAAAGATGCTGACAAAGAAGGTAGTGACTCAAAAGAAGATTATCCTACCGTTCCACTAATGAAAAGAGTAGGAAAAAGAAAAGTGGTAGTTTCAAAGACTAAATCTGTAATTTGTCTTGATGCAGAAAGCCCCACTAATCATGCTGAACGATTGGCTCAAGAGAAGCAAACTGCCCTTGCTCCTCAGCCCAGAGTTGAATTAGAATCTTCTACTGTTAAGAAGATTATTGAAGTTCCTCTCCTGCACCCTCGAAAATGCAGCCCATGTAGGATATTAATCCAGAACCTGTGATAGAAGAATCGGTAGCTAAACCATCAACTGATCGAACAACACAGACTACCGAAGATTCTTTCAGGGTAATAGATGAGCATGCTGTACCGTCCACTCTCAAGCCACCTGCTGATTTGGCTCTGATTGAAGTTTCGGAGAGCGGCAAGGATGACGAAGAACAGGTTGACTATGAACCTTCATCTCATTCTTTTAAAAATGAGAATATGGAGATTGAAGATGAGTCACCAACTGGAATCCGTATCGACGAGTTGAAGACGGCTGGCCAGCATTCAGGGTTGACTCCAGAGTCAGAGAACCTTCTACAGATAGAAGCCCATGTTCCGAGCACTTCTGGGGCAAGTAGTAGTGAGATGAGACCAGTATCAGAAGACACTTTGAATAGACTGCGAACAGAGCTGAACGATCCTTGAGAAACAGAGTACGAGCCAACTTCAGGTAATATTTTATCCAGTAAAGTTTTGTCTTTTCTTGCTTTATCGTCTTTAATTTTGATCAAGCTTCTTTGATTTTAAAAGTTGTAGGAACGACACCAGTGATGAGCTCGACTCATACTCCACCTGTTCAGACTGATGTTGGTGAGGGAAGCTCACATCTACCCAGTTCTCCAAAAGCACGTACTTTTGTTTCTGGAGTAGAGCCCGTTCCAGCCACTTCTTTCGCAATGGCAGCCACCCCTGGTTTTGAAACGGGGATAGCGAGAACCATGGCGATGTATTCAGATATTATCTATTCATATTTGGATACATTCTCCAGGCGATTTATGAAGGATGAAACTATGCCCTTTTCCAATCTCCGAGCGGCGATTAATTTCCCGCTCTTGGCTTTGCGACAGGCTGGTTATGAAACTCAGTGCACTTTCTTTGAACATCTCCTAGATGATTTGGAAGTAACCATCCATAAATACTGGGAGATCAAAAACGAAGATATTAAATCTTTGACTGTGGCTGAGATTGCTCAACTAGAGCGTGAAGCTCAAAGCCAGCAGGCTGCCTTAAAAGAATTCCTCGCTCTGTCGTCTGAGAAGTTAATGGCGAAGGATGAAGAGATAGTATCAACTCGTCAGAAGATACAATGTCTGGAAACTGAAGAAATATCTAGAGCCGAAGAACTCCAGAAGCTGAAAGAAGAATTAGCTCGTCTTCAGGAGCGCATTGCATCCGCAGAGAAAGAGCAATCTGATATTATCGCTGCTCGTGTAACTGAAGCTTCTCGCTATCAAATTCTACAGCAAGAGCGGGAACAGATGCAGACTGACACTACAAGAAAAAACCTATTTTACAACGTTAAAAAAAACGTTGTAAAAGGCCTTTTACAAGTTTAACAGAAGGTTGTTATATCCAGGGTTGTAAAGGGGGGGTATCTTCCACAATGTTCGTTTAAACATTGTAAAAATATTGTAGAAGTTCTTCTCACAACAATTTGTAAACATTGTTGAAATTTATAAAATATGATAAAAACCTTTCTACTATATTTTTCAAGTATTGTAAAAAGTATTTTTCAAAACGTATTACAAGTATTGTAAATATAATTTCAATAACGTTCTACAAGTGTAGTAAAAACAATGACAACCACGTTCAATAAACATTGTACATAAATTTTATACAACAGTGTACAAACGTTGTAAAAAAAATACAACTTTTGAAAAATGTTGTATATTTATTCAATCATGTTTGACATACGTTGTAAATAATATTTGTATGTTGTAATTATAATATCAACAATGATTTATAAGTATTGTAAATAAAATTTACAATGTTTAGACAAGTTGTTAAAATGTTATCTCACAACAGTTTTGAAACGTTGTTGATGTTTCCATTTTTGTTAAAAAAAATTATAAATAAAAATGTACAAATATAAATACAAACACAAACATAAACACAAACACAAACACATGCATTCTTCTAATTCCCGCTCTCGTTGTTGTTACTGTTGTTGCTACCGCTGTTGTTGTTGCTGCCATTGCTGAAATGAGGATCTTGTATGTGGTGCGCTTTTCCTCAATTGAAGCTTGGACCTATAGTTAAGAGTGAAGCCTGAGAACTGGGAGCATCAATCTTTGAAAAATACAAGAATCGTATAAAAGCATGCATACTTTTTAAAACATTGTACGAAAATAGAGAATCACTATGTATTAGCATACCCCCAAAAATGGCTCATGTTACGAGATCAAGAAACATGCCCAAATATGTGTATCTAAATTAAGAATCAAAATAAACGAACATAAACAAGAATGGACAAAAATGGTTAAGTTCAAGGGTATGTCAGCTTCATATGAGGATATAGGTGAGGGGAAAGCTCATGAATCGTGATAGCTTAAACTACAACAAAAATATCTTTTTATAGGAGTTTGTGATTATATCCATAATAGTGGTAAAGGAAAATTTACTTCTCTAAGTTTACTACTATCAATATAAAGAAAGCATGACTCAAAGAAAAGAAAAAACTAACCTTATCTAACATATGTTGCTTGGGCTAGGCCAATTCATGGAAAGCTTTGTCCCATTATTTACAGGTTTCTTGCAGACTTCCCTCTTAACTTTCGAATGGACGCTATTATATCTTCAGTTGTGTTCTACATCAGAAAGCACACTAACATCATCAATTTAGAAATACATTTATGTGTCAATATATGAGAATATCAACAATGTCATTGGACAACCATGGTATATATATATATATAAATATATATATATATATATATATATATATATATATATATATATATATATATATATATACATGTGTGTGTGATCCTACTCATTCCAAAATTAAATGGTGATCAATGCCAAACAAATTCACAAATACATAAAAACAGCTTAGCACAAAAAGTACGATAAAAGTGAAGATTATAGAATAGGGTACATTGGGGTGTAATATTGTCACAGTTTTTTCCACTAACGCAGTCCAAAGGAGTCCAGGAAGCATAGACAGTACTCAAAAAATGATATCATGTCTGTATTTGACAAAGACATAAAGACGCACTATAGAATATACTTATATGAAGTTACCAAAGGTTATTTTGGTTTTAAAGGGTTTGTTGTTGTTGTTGTCATCGGTTATTGGCTCTATAAAAGGACAAATGAAGATATTTTCATAAGAAGGATGTTTCAATGAAGTATATAGGTGTCTTTTCAGTTCGACAAAATAGACAAGAGTTAATAGAATATATCATGTTATAAAATGCAAGAATTTGTGTGAATGAAGAGAAAGCAAAATTCATATTTCAAACATATTATGAATGTCGAGGTTCCTTCTGCAACATTTTCATTTCTCCAAAGGCCTACAATTAGATTCGATGACCAAAACCAACAGAAAAGAGAGTGAACATTTCTGAACCAGATAGAGCTAGTTATATTTGAGGTGTGTAATCCTTGCAACCTAGGCAAGTTGAATTGAATAAACTTTCTAAAGCTCTAAATAATTAGAAAGAAAATTTCAAAACACAAAGAAATGCATGTATAGTATGAAAACTGTAAAGGTCACCTAGTGAAATGAAGTTTGCATTTTAAATTCCAAAACAAGTAATGTAGTTTTAGCCTTTCAAACAATCTACTAGGCTTCAAATATAACATATATATATTAAATATTTGAAGACATGACTATGAAGATAAATAAACTTACTAATCACCGACGAAGGAGAAAAGATTGTCATCGGTAAGCCTGAAGACCGCAAGCCTCCGGATGGAACCATTGCTCCTGGCGATGAGCATTCGGACAAGGCGATCGAGTTGCCTCTCAATTAATTAACATGTGTTAATATTTTATCCACTTAAAATGTGTGCCAGAGATATTTAAACTTGGTTTGCTTCGAAATCAGGCGAAGCGACGCAACTATACTAAACTCCAAGAAAACTTTAAATTCAGATATGAAGTGCGAATGCAACCCTATACAACAAAGAAAGAAAGCAACAGAAACATACAATTCAAAAGTCAGCATTGTCGGACTTATGGAAATAAGCTTCCTTGTGACTAGATGCTATAGAGGTACAATCCCTTTCTTTTGGTCTGTTCTAGGGATTCACCAAGTCCACTAGCACTTTCATCACAATAAGAGAATTGCAAGCATGGGAGCAGATATTGCTGGAAACTGCAGTATTCACTACAAAATAAAAATTAGACAAATACTAAGGAGGTGTTGACCTTCGAAGAAAGCAATCATATGTTTTATGACTACATGTTAACTGTAAAAAATTAGAATAACCAGAGTTCCCACTTGTTTTGAGATACTATGAATATAGAAGCAACTCATGAATAGCAAGTGACCGAACTAAACTCAGCTCGTTCTCCAATTTGATATACCTTAAAATAAAAAACTTATTTAAACTATAAAAGGTCTTACATCTTATCCGGTCACAAAGATTGATCGACTCCCTATACAAGATCTTACTAAGACTTACTAGTTCATCACTATTCTAGTATGGAGAAAAACAAGAAAAGTTCCAAATATGATACTTTGCCAAATGATGAGAAAAACCTAGTACATGTCGTAATTTAAGCTATTGGAACTGATACGAAACAACGTAGAAAACGGATAACCTAATTCCAATCACGTTCACAAAAATCAACATTCAAAGGAGGATTTCAGTCAAACTTTGCAAACCATGTTGTTTATGGTGCAAATGCAATGCATCCTAGAACCACATGGTATTAGAACTTTGAAGATCTTTGAAGATCTTTCCAAGAAGAATAGGGATCGATAGCTAGTATCTTGTTTATGTTATGAAATTGATTGAGTATCCTATTTTCACCTTTCATATTATTTTGACACTATCACTTTTCTTTCTCGCCTTCATCCCACACTTCTCTATTATACCTTGCAGTGAAGGTTCCACATCGAGTATTTCTTCTTTCATGATATACAAATTGTAAAAGGAATGGCAAATTGAGAGAAATAAGCCAAAATTTGTTCCTAGTATTAGGATTGTTAAAACTTTTTTTACCCATTGAAGTTCAAGATTTTTACCTTGTTCAGAATCTCAGATCAAAGAATTGAATTTGGGACATGTCTTTTCTCCATAAAGTGATGATTTCTAATTACTGTCAATTGCCAAAAAGTTGGCAAATCATGGTCACGTAACAAATCAATCTATCCATGGGACCTTCAAATGTCTTAGCACTTTTCTCTCGGCATAAGGTGGAAACATGGGAATGCTTATTGGAGCTTAGGAATATTGCATTATTTTTACTCTTCCCCTTTAGGTTTAGTGAAATCTTGGCCACCTCTTAGTTTGACCACCAATTCTTTTAGATGCAATACACCAACCATTCAGGTTGATTGTCATTTAAGATGTAAGATGCAAAGATTATAATTGGATATTACTTTCTTAGTTGACCTATTATACTGATGGTCTTAGCCTTGTGTGCATTTTGTCATATTTACAGACAACAAACCTATATAAGGACATGCCAGTATAACCCACATTTAGCAGTTGAAAATATCAATCATAATTCTTCCATGAACTAATTCTTCTGTTTCATAGTTATCCCAGATTTTTTTGAATCAATAACAAGTTCTTTGTAAAACTATTGATTTAATTGAACAATAAATCGATGCCGCTAAATGCACATATTGCACGGTAACACCCTGTACATGGTCCAATATCCGCTATCGGTTATAGTGCTCCGAGCTGCTACGTTGGGGAGCTATCCACTATATACCAACCTTGGTTTTATGGAATTCTTATCAAATCCATTCGGGTCTAAGTAAGCATTATTACAATCATACAGGTTTTATAAAAGTGTACAAACCTGCTAGATTGTTGGAACATATATATGATATAAAAAAACCAGTGAGTCAACTTTTCGGCACAGGTGATAGTGATAAATGTGAAATGCCCTCATAAAAATATTAGTTTGAAATGCAGCGGCAGGCATGCAGTCCTAATAAGCTGAGGGATCAAAATGAACATTCTAATGGACTCGACATAAGATGCTTAACAGCAGCACGTAAGATGGGGCATGGAAAGAACCCATCTTTTGGGTCTAGATTTGTTCTATAGTTTTGGATAAACTAATTGTGTGGGAACTCTCAAAACCTGTAAAAATTCTTAGGTGATATATCAATTATCAGTGGGAAGAGATCATAAACATGTATCTCAGCTTCTCAACAAAATGAAGTACATGGGAAAAGAGTTTGATATTGTTTATGGGTGGCCACAATCATATGATGCTGTTGAACATGGGAATTAGTTGAGACTCTACCTTTTCGAGCAGATTAGGCACGGAGAAGAAGTGAACCTCTCCCCGACTACGGTGGCAAGAGTCGATTCATCCTTAGGGATCACCATAATCGAAACCCTCCCGATCCTTACGTACGTGACGCTCACCCCCTCGACGCAGGCTCCCTTCCTACTCTCCTTGACCTCCTTCACCACCCCGATCACGTCCTTCGTCCTGGTCACCAAAAACCCTAGAGAACAGAAAAACCGTAATTTAGGACTGGTGTAGTGAAATCGAAGAGGGGGCTAGGGGTGGTGACCTTCGTAGTGGGCGACGAAGAGTGGCGCCTCCCGGAGACGGCAAGGGACTGGAATGGGAGGTCGTCGGGGTCGGAGGCAGAGGCGCCGTGCTTCAGCGGGAGGGATTCGCCAATGCGGACAAAGATGAAGTCGGAGGTGCCGTCGTGTTCGCCCTTGATTTCTTCCTGGAGAGGGAAGGGGTTGGTCTGCGCCATATGGGGAGGAAGACAGGAAGGCGTTTAGGGCTCTCGGCGGGAAGGTGAGTGAGAAGGCAAAATTTTATTATAGAAGGGTTGTTGTTGGAGGGATGTCAAATTAGGAGGAGGGAAAACCAAATTTTGGTAAATGGATGTCAAATTAGGGGGAGGGAAAGCCAAATTTGGGTAACCCATTTTTTATGTCACGTTTATTATTGTTCCAAAATTAAATTGAATAAAACTTAAAAAAATTATTTTAATAATGGTTAATTAATTATTATCACTATTACTACTGTTACTAACTTTTAATGATATTAACCGTTACGAATTGGATAAAAAGTACATAAATTTTTATATAGAAGGAAAACATTTGTAAAAAATGTGTTTGAAGAGTTAAATTTAAAAAAATTACATATCAAGAGATAACTCGCCAAAAGATTTGGAGAGTTGGAGAGATCGCTGACTTAAATGGCGAGTTGGACATGGGTTTTCGGAATGGACAGAATGATCAACAACAGAGTTGGCAGAATTGAGAAATTGATGTTTATTTTACATATATACCTCTCATTCTTTTGAATCCTTATATATATATATATATATATATATATATATATATATATATATATATATATATATAACAAATTAACCATATAAATTTATTTGAATAATATTCCAAAATTATTCCTCATATTTTTTACGTTTTAAATAATATACAAGAATTATCACAATTATTTTTTTATTTTTAAAATAATATGTCAAAATTATACCAGAGGAATTTTTTTAAATAATATGCAAAAATTATTCCAATTGAATTTTAAAATAAATTAAATGGACTCTGTTGAAATTATCCTTTAAAAAAAATTATATCACATGAAAATTTATCCAATGATTTTTTTTATAAATCACTGGATAATTTTGCTTGTTATTTCATTTTAAAAAAAAGGATAATTTCAACAATTCATTTAATTTATTTTAAAATTCAATTGGGATAATTTTTCTTATTATTTTAACTTTTTTATCTTGATGGTATAGTTTTGACATATTATTTTAAAAATAAAAAAAATGATTGTGATAATTTTGGTATTTAAACTAAACCAATCCGATTGGAATAAGTTTGGCATATTATTCAAAAAAATTATATGGTTAATTTGTTATGTATAAAGTTAATAAATAGATAATTTGGATGATAAAAAAAAACTATTTGTTATATATATATATATATATATATATATATATATATATATATATATATATATATATATATATATATATTAGGATTCAAGAAGAATGAAGGGGTCTATATGCAAAATAAGCATCAATTTCTCAATCCCGCCAACTTAGTTGGCGATCCTTCAGTCCATTCCGGACGCCCATGCCCAACTTGCCATTTAAGTTAGCGGCCTCTCCAACTCGCCAACTCTTTTGGCGAGTTATCTATTGATATGTAATTTTTTAAAACTTATCACTTCACACACAATTTTTATAAAAAATTACCTCATATAAGAAAATTTCTAAAAAAATTATTACAAATTGCGTATTTTGTTGTAGTGAGCTCTTGATGTTGTTCTGAAGGTCTTGGAACAACTGAACTAGCTACGGTACTGCCACCTGGTAAATCAAGTTGATAAGTATCCATTTGCACGATTTTAAGTAAAATTTGATCTCATAATCCTTTAATAATTTGAAGTTATCTTTCCAACTTGATATTTATATATTGTACAAAAAATTGACATTTATATATAAATCAGGAGCAAAAAGTTGAAAGGAACGGAGGTTCACGATGATTAATAATCATGTCTCCCTTGTGATCCAATTCTCAATGTCCTCATATATATATTATTCATTTTATGAGGAACATATCATGCTCTTGGTAAATAATTGTCAATTTCTTGCAACCAAACACACTTATGTTATTTATTATGTTTGAATATGGGAATTACAATTAACAAGGAAGCTTTTACAATGCCCCAAAAAGAATCATGTTGGGTAACCAAAACTATCCTCAATTTATTACAGTTTTTAAAAATTAAATTTATAGCTTCCTTTATAAAATAAGGCTAATTTTGGTAACCCACTTTAGAAATCTTTGAACATTGTAAAAGCTCCCTTAGCAATTACAATTCTTTTTATTTTAATTATGCATATGCCGGTGAGTCAAATTAAATCGTTACCAATACATGTTTCGTACTTTTTTGACTGAGTACATTTTCATACTTTATACATAAAAAAGTAGAAGACTGAAAAAATAGAAGAAGACTGATCATAGTACAAAAGAGAGGAGAGGAGCCCCAAACTTATTTTTTTAAGCTCCCTTAGTTATTTATACTTTTCTGTTACAAGTTACAATTGTCACCATGTCCACTGCCACTGGACCCCTTTCTGTAGGGTAGGGTCATGAATTTTTTGGAAAATGTTCAACAAATTCATTCACAAGTCTAGGATTTGGTTATACTACTTTCTACATGTTGCATGTAGCTATGCATATAAAATAACTCTCGTTATATTGAGATACGTCGAATATTGGTTATCAATAGATTTTGAATGTTATTATTGGAGCCAAAATGTTCTTGAATTCATATTTGCTATTGTATCTAATTTTTATCTTTTGGGTATAGATTAACTTTTGTACGATACATCTTGTAACAAGTATTTGTGTATTGCAACAATATATTCAACATTTAAGCTATCGAAGTCCCTAATGCCGCACTATCAATACGTGGTTGCAACGATGAACATTGTTCTCTTACGTGGCCACCATCACCGAGTGTCTGTTCTTCCAATGATATTGAACTATAAATAGTAAATATGCGACAATTTTACCAGGGTACATACTTGATTAATTAGCAATAGGTCAAGATGTACAGAAGTAAATTGTGGTGTTGCAATGACTTATTGGGCCGTAATTGGGTTATACGCAATTGATGTTATTGTTGTGTTCTGACTTCTGCCTTACTATTGTTTGGTTGTTGCAGTAAATGAATGCAGCTAATATTTCGTGCTTGCATGCTTTCCCAGTGTGCAACTGTTTGATTGGTGTCACACGATATGTACATGTTGTTGTTAGCAACAAACTGAGTTATTTTGTTCCTTTAAGTTCTTTATCAACTCAAGCTAATTTAAAAAATCGAAAAAGACACCATATACAATAATCAAAATTAATAATTTGTTGACTAGTCACAGCTTGTAATAACTAATTTAAAGAATTAAAGACGACTTCTGTTTTGTGGGGAATGAAAAAAATATGGGGGAAATTCACCCCCCCCCCCGACCACCACACATATACACTTAAAAAACATGTAACATGATGCGATGTCTCTCTTTTTTTGTCAAACATATGGATACAGATAAGCAATTTAAAATAGTAAAGACAAATACATTCACAACGTTTATTTATATTGGCAAAATAATAATAAATTTACAACAATTTATAAATATTGTGAAGTACACATCTTTTATAATATTATATAAAAGTTGTTGAATATATCCTTTTATAATATTTTTTAAACATTGTAAAAAGATAATACATACACAACGTTTATATAAAGTGGTAAAATAAAATTAATTTTACAACATCGAACAAATATTGTGAAATATAGAAAGTTTACAACACTTGATAAACATTGTTGAGCATGACCTTTTTTACAACATTTTAAAAACATTGTCAAAAGTAATAACTTTGACAACATTAAATAAACATTGTCAAAACTAATAAGTTTTACAATTTTAATAAAACGTTGTTGAAAACAGTAATACACAACTTTTTTGAATGACCATTGTAGAAACCTTAACGTTTGAATATAAAATATTGTTTGCACATATATGTTACAACGTTTTTACAATAAAGGTTGTAGAAGAACCCCTTTTTTTACAACGTTTTCAGGATGTGTTGTAGATAAAATGTTGTAAAAGGAGTTTTTCTTGTAGTGTGATCAGATAGAGGAGACCAATCGTCGTAGTTCTGTTATCATAAATTTTGACCAACAGATAGTTGCGATTGAAGCTACAGAGCGAATCCGTAAAGCTCATGAAGAGAAGATGAATAATGTACTGGCTCATATTCAGGAGATTATTACTCCTTCTAAATAAATTAAGACTCACTTGTAATCAATATTTTGATTTTGACTGAAGAAATGAGCATTTGATCTGATTTCGATTTTGTGTCTGATATTTTTGTAGAAAATATATTCAGAGGTAAATAATACATGACATATTTCAATAGAATAAAATATACAAATGAATTTTGTAATTTCATCAGATGATATTAAACCAAAAAAAGAAAATTTAGTTTAATACTGATTAGAGAAAATAGAATTCAGATATAAAGATATCTTTGAACTCAATTTTCCATGATCTTTGGACTCGTAAATCAAAAGACTAGGTATCATTTTCATAGAATAGAAATTATGATACTGAGATAGAAAATTCAGAGGTAATATGGACATGATTTTCTATATGAGATCTTTATTAAATCCACTGAGGATCAAATAAGACGGAATATCAAATTCTCTGGGAAGATGATATGTGTTAGAATATCGATTTTCGCTGGGGATAACGACATCGAAATAGTATTTGTGGGGAAGAATAAGCTCTGATTTTATAGTTGCTGGGGAGTAATTACAGCAGATGAAAATATCATATATTTACGAGATTTATACATAATACTTCTTTAGGAATTTGCCGTTGATAGGCATCATTGTAACTTTACCATCCATAGAGGTAAGCTGATATGCTCCGTTTGAGATAACTTTATTTACGACGAATGGGCCTTCCCATTTCGCGTCAAACTTGCCTTTGCTCATATGTGTCATAGTCATCGGACGTTTAACAGTGAGAACAAGTTCTCCTTTCTGATGTGCTCTGACTTTCACCTTCTGATTGAAAGCTTTTGAAATTCGGGCCTGATACAGCTCGATATTTTGCTGAGCATACAATCGCTTTTCATCTAGAGCTTCTAGTTCTTGAGTCGAAGATGATCATTATTCTCTGTTGTAAGTTCATTGGAGATTACGATTCTTAGAGAAGGAATCTGGATCTCGAGGGGAAGGACAGCTTCACACCCATATACCAAAGAGAAAGGCGTGCACCCGGTCGTATTGCGAACTGTAGTGCGGTAGGCCCATAAACATTCACCAAGCTTCTCACTCCAGTTGCGTTTGTTGGAAGAAATGAACTTTTTCAGGAGTTTGATGATGGTTTTATTGAAAGCTTCTGCCAATCCATTAGCTGCTGGATTATACGCTATAGAAGCGAGGTTATTGATTCGATAGTCGTCACAGAATCGAGTAAATTTCTGGCTGACGAACTGTGGTCCATTATCATGGATAATACGCCGAGGAACACCAAATCGATAGATGACATGATGCTTGACGAAATTGATGACGTTGGAAGTTTTGACTTCGGATAGCGGGATTGCTTCAGCCCATTTAGAAAAGTAGTCGGTTATTGCTAGAATAAACCGGTGTCCTTTTAATGACGGTGGATTGATGGGACCAATGATGTCCATGCCCCAGGCCTCGAAGGGCCATGATGCCACTGTCGGGTGTAAGAACTCTGACGGTTGATGGATAAAGTCTGCATAGATTTGACAGGCTTTACATCTCCGGGCATATTGAATGGCGTCAGCCACCATCGTGGGCCAATAATAACCCATACGTCGGATGCGATCTTGAAGTTTAGGACCTGGTTGATGGGCTCCGCAGACACCATCATGTGCTTCACGGATAATCTGTGGAGCTTCCTCACCAGCGATGCATCGGAGGAGAAGACCATCATAGGCTCGACGATGTAGTGTCTTTGTCGTATGATTATAATAGAATCTGAGAGATCGACGTCGGATAGACGCTGCTTCGCTCGGATTATCGGGAAGTATGTCATACAATACAAAGTCTAGAATTGGACGTCTCCAGTCTTCGTTCATGGCTTCTGTTTTGTTGGAAAAGACATATTCCATGGTAGAATCGGAAGAAGACGAGGATGCTCTGTCAAACCCTAATCCAGTGTTAAGGTTGGAAGAATTAAATTCATCAGGGTTGAGAAAATTTTTGTTTGGGTCGTAGAGAAAACCCAACGCCAAATTATTCTCGACGTGGAATAGCTCTCGGTTATAAACCACTATCACTTGTTGACGTCTGACCGGTATGGCTAGCACAACGGCAAGATTAGCCAAAGCATCGACTTCTGCATTACAGGCTCGCTGAACATGTTCAATAAAGAAACCTTCAAAAGAAGAGGCCATAGAGAGTGCTGCTTGGTAATAAGGTATCAAATCCTGATGACGGACTTCATATGTACCTCTGATTTGATTGATGATAAGTTTGGAGTCTCCGTAAACTTCTAAATACTGAATATCCAGATGTTTAGCAAGTTGAAGACCGATGAGTAACGCATTGTATTCGGCTACATTGTTTGAACACGATTGATCCAGAGAATAAGCCCTCTGAATAGTCAGCCCTTCTGGGGATACAAGAACAATCCCAACTTCGACGATAATATCACCATTAGGACCCATTCTAGATGCTCCATCAAAGAATAGATGCCAGGTAGGAGTTTCTTCAGAAACCTGATTTGAATCCATAACTTCATCTGGAATCTCATCATATAATTTAGAATCCTCTGGAACTGCATGAGCTGCCAAAAAATCAGCAAGAGCCTGTCCTTTAACTGACTTTTGAGGAATATAATGCATGTCATATTGGGCTAACAAGATTCTCCAATTAGCCAGTCTGGAGTTGAGAATACCAGGTTTCTTCATCATAATTCTGATGGGATTGACTCTGGAAATGACATGAATCGTTTGCCCGATGATGTAATGTCGCGTCTTCTGAACGGCAAACATTAATGCCAGGCATTCTTTCTCAATTGGAGAATAACGTGGCTCAGCACCTGTCATTGTGCGACTGAGGTAATAAATAGCCTGTTCATGGCCATCTTTGTTTTTCTGAGCAAGCAATGCACCGAGAGAATGATCCATGGCTCGAACATATAGAAGGAATGGTATTTCCGAGATGGGAGGTACCAAAACCGGAGGGTTCATGAGGTACTGTTTGATGTCGTCAAATGTTTTTTGACATTCTTTGTTCCAGACGAAGGACACACCTTTCTTCAAAAGTTTGTTGAACGGTCTGCAGCGTCCTGATAAGTTAGAGATGAATCTCCTGATATAAGCAATTCTTCCTTGAAATCCTCGTAGCTCTTTTAAGGTGCGTGGAGGACGCATCTCTTGGATGGCTTTGATCTTCTCGAGATCCACGTGTATACCTTTAGCGGTAATGACGAAGCCAAGAAATTTACCACTAGAGACGCCTAGGAAGGACTTAGTAGGGTTCATCTTAAGTTGATGTTGATGCATTAAATCAAAGATAGTCTTCAAATCTTGGATGTGATCCTCTTTTTGTCGACTCTTGACTGCAATATCATCAACGTAGCATTCGACTATTTTTCGGAGATGTTCACGGAATATAGTGCTCATTGCTCGCTGATATGTTGCTCCTCATTTTTGAGACCAAACGGCATCACTGTGTAACAGTACGTACCGATCGGCGTTCTGAAGGAAGTATGTCTCTCGTCGTCTGGAAACATTTTGATTTGGTTGTACCCCGAATACCCATCCATAAATGACATTCGTTCGAAACCTCATGTGTTATCGATCATGACATCAGTGATCGGAAGAGGGAACTCGTCTTTAGGACAAGCCGCATTGAGATCACGAAAGTCTATACAGACTCGGATCTTGCCAGTCTTTTTGAGAACAGGAACAATGTTAGCCACCCACTCAGGATGTTATTCTTCTCGGATAAATCCAGAAGCTATAAGCTTGTTGACTTCAGCTTCAATTGCATCCATAATGTCTGGACGAAATCGTCGTTGTTGTTGTTTGACCGATTTAGCATTCGGCATGATATTAAGTTTGTTTGTCGCGATCTTCGGATCTAACCCTGGTATATCCTCATAGCTCCAAGCGAAGACATCGATGTAATCATGAATAAGCTCGATCATGTCTTGATTCTCTGTTTCCGAAAGACTTTCGCTGATGAATATTGGCTTGGGAGATCCCTCCTCACCAACATCAATTTGGATCAATTTATCTTCAGTAGGAGGTTCTCTTTGCTCGAACCTGAATTCTCATTGATTGGTTAATCTTTGGGCCCATTGTTTCGATTCGGGTGATATTTCAAAATTATCTTCATCTTCATCATTTTCTTGCGGACCTTCGGCGGAGACCATATTAGCGAATAGAGTAGAACGATGAAAATCGCCAATACTTGTGTCGGAATCCCAAGAGAAGGAATCGGAAGAATCAGATCGTTCATCTCCGTCAGATTCTGGATCCTCATGGACTGTGTTAATAAAGGGGGTAGGAGTAATATAACCTAATCCGCATTTTGTCCTTCCGTATTTTAAAGGAGGAATTCGAACAGGCATTCTTCTTCCTTTTCCTCTACTGAGGCCGGTTCTGAAGTTATAGCCCATGTTCTTGATGATGTTTTTGGACTGCTGACTATAACGACGTAGTTGTAACCTTCCGGTATCATCGTTTATATCGTCGTCTTCCAGATTAGGAGGATTCTGAGGCCCTTTGCAGAAGAATATTGGAGCTTCTCATGTCTTTCTAATAAGAACAAGGAAATATGAACTTTGTACAGACTCTAATGATACTTCTGTATGAAGAGTTGGAACGACTCCTATAGTTAGTGGTTCTAAGCTATCTAACAAATGTAAATAACTTTGCACATGACTACAAACATCAATATACTGTAAAGGAGATGCTTTATTGATATCAGATGCTGTATTTACAGAAGGAGGCTGAGCCTTAGTAGATTTAGTCAAATTAATGACTAAAGGAGAAGAAGAAGGGCGAGCAGAAGTTTTGTTAACGTCGATAACAAAAGGCTCAGAAGAGGTGAGCTCCCTTGAAGAGGATCGTGGATGAATAGTGCGTCCACTGACTGGATTGACTAGAGTATCTGGTCTAGCCTGAGAAGATGGTGAGAGGGTGGTGCGTCCACTGACAGGGATTATCAGCGAACTTTGTGGAGCTTGGGAAGGCAATGAAGTAGTGCATCTACTGACAGGAATTATCAGTGAGCTTTCTTCAGATGATTTGGTAGACCGCGGATAAGTGATACGCCCTTTTACAGGAATAACAAAGGTGTCGACTTTCGATGTCTCATCATCATCCATAGCTTGTAAGACTTTCGAATACTCATCTTTGTACATGCGAGAGTCACTGTAGTAGGCTTCGACTCCTCTGAAAGGATTAATGTCCGCGACTTCCTTCTGAACTTCTCCCTTTTCATCAATGTATTTGAAGCACTGGTGAAGAGTGGAGGGGACGATATTGTGTTCATGGAGAAAAGGTCTTCCCAAAAGCAAGTTGTAAGATCCAACTAACTCGATCACGTAGAATGTGACACTCGCCCTGAAATTGCCTATTTGTATTTTTAGGCGAATTTTTCCCAAAGGTTCACTTTTGCCTTGATTGAACCCTAGAATGGTAGTGACTGTCTTGTTTTCCATAAAGAAATTCTCTTTATTTGTTGTGTTTCTGGAAAAATTACAATTGTAGGAATCTGATCTAGAAGACGATCGCTTTATCCCTTGGACTATGCGAAGAAGAAAAGCTCTCAAAATTTTGACAGTAGATATCAATGTATCTGTACAATGAATGAGAAAAAGAACTCTATTTATAGAGTCAAAAATAATAACTGAAAAGATAATTGTCTTCACAGCCTATGCCTAGTTGAAAATCACGCACATACGCAAGGCTGTGAGCAGTTACTGGACGTGGCCTGTAACTGTTGGACACATGGCAATCATGCATGAGTCGTGTGCAAGTTACAGGACACGCAGGCGAGAGATCAGTGGCATGGCTGCCACGTACTCCAATTTGATGAAATCCACGCAGACTTGTTGAAGACGAAATCCATGCGAACTCGGTGTAGAAAGCTTCAAAATCCACGCAAACTTGGGGCAGGAAGCTTCAGGATCCACGCAGACTTCGAGGCAAAGAACTCAAAAATCCACGCAAACTTGAGGAAGAAAACTTCAGAATCCACGCAAACTTGAGATGAAGATCACAAATACACGCAGACTTGAGATAGAACTGCCAGCTGTCTTGATTCGGCGTGTCTCGACTGACACAAAATCTCTGACAGTGATTGCTTTGTCAGTCGCATTAAATGACAAGAAACCCCTTTTGGTACGCCAACTCGACGAAGGCTGAGTCTTGCTGAAGAAGATTTCGAAAATCACGCAATAGACGGCGATGATCTCTCGAAGTCTGTGCATATGTGGCATACGAAGAGACATTCTTTGACTGTTGTGCTATCAGTCATAATTACTCTCTGACAAATGATGAGTTGTCTCCCCAGCGTGATTTGTTTATATTGTCTGGATCAACTGAGCGTAACTTTTGACTCTGTCTTGATCAACTCAGCGTGACTTTCATTTTTGAGGCCTACAAAACCCCCTTCAAAGTTTTTGAAAAATGATAAATTATTTCGAAATACTTTGAAATAGAGATGATAAAATGGAATCAGTCACGCTGATATGACTCCAAAATTTTTTGGAAGTCGAAAAGACTTCGAAGTTCTTTGAAAACATCCAAATGAACTTATTAAATGTCATAATGACTCTTCGTTCTCCGAGACTGATTGTATCCAATTTATGGTGGAATATGAACCGTCGGCGAACTCTGTTATATAAACAGGGAGAAGATTCATTTTTAATCTTCATCTTACGTCAATATGACACCAAAGGAGAAAGCTGAGGAAGAAGCACGCAAGTTGGGCGTTTGTTCCCATGGTGACCCCACTTTTGGGGATGAAGAGCCAGAGCCCCTTGTCTTCGAGCTCAAAGATGATCCCTTGCAACTAGCCAAGAATTTTTTGAGCTATTTTGGCTTGGATGGCTCGTCCTTTTCTGATGGGCGCAGCCTCATAGAGCAGCATAAAATGTTTAAAGCTCTGTTGCACTGTCTGGGAGTTAGGAGCGTAGAAGAACTAGGCACCAAGCTCAGTCGCTCTGAAAAATAGAGCGTAACTTTTATGCTTTTATTGTACTCTTTTTGTCTTGTCTTTTGTAAGGCCATCAGTGCCTATCTTGAAGAATGTAGTACAACTTTTGCATTGAACAGCGTGCATTAATGAAGAATGTTAATTAGCACTCTTTGACTGTTTCCAATGTTGCGCTGTCTTCCAAAGCACACGTGTCATTCATTCCATGGTTTACGAACGCTATTTACGCGGATCTTTTCCAAGAATAGACTTGTACTTTGCCCTTTAAATAGATGGAAGAGTTTCGCAGATACTCATCTCCCATTCCTCTTCTCCTTCTCTGAGAATGAAATTTTTGGGAGATTTCACTCTCAAACAGGAAAGCAATATTTTTTAATGTTCGACTTCTGCATACTGTATCAAACATGAGTTTGCCAATTCTTAGCACCAAACTTGAAGGTAAGTCCAGTATAGTATGCGTACTATTTTTGCTGTTGAAGATAGGCTTTCTTTTTCTTGTTTCTGATTTGAACAATACACGCCTGTCACTGTTTGATAAATGCACACTGAATGATTTCTGTTGATCTTTCTGTAGAAACTTGGCTGAAAATTTTCTTCAGAACTGGCTTTGGGGATGTGGATGCTATGGAGAATATCCTGCTGACATCTACATCAGGGAGCTCATACGCTTTTGACGCGTAAATCAGACAACTCAGAACTCTTCGTGGGATAGAAGGGTCTTCCTTAGATGGTAGGAAGAACCTTTATACACGAGAGTTGGATGGTGGAGTCAACTTTACTACCGAGAAATCGGGTAGTAGAGTTCCTTTTACGGGAGAACCAGGAATTGTATCCCAAGGTTTGGATACATTCCTGTCTCCTCTGAAAGATCGCTCCCAATCCACCAATTGTATTGGCAGCACCACAACTTCGGGCTGCCATACTCTGTGGTTCTCCTCTCGTCTGAGAGAGAAGACCAGAGTTTGATTCCTGCTGATCTGGTCGTGACTGGGACCCAGACAGTCAGAAATTGCCACCAACAACGAACCTGACGGAGAAGGTCCGACGGAGAAGATCCAAAGAAGAAGATAGATCTCTATTAGGTTATTGTTGTGGTGTAGAATGAAAATCCAAGATTTGTGATAGATTTCCATTATGATTTGTAAGAAAGTCTAAGAAAATGTAATAGACTTTTTTGTGGTGAAATGAGAATGGAAATGATAATTCTTCTATGCTCAATGATTTGTATTTGTGGATGAATTGTGGACATGATAGATAATAAAATCATCTTTTCTGTTTTAGAGTATATGATATTATCAGAGGTATTATGGACGTGATAATATGTAGGAACTCAAAAGAAAATAGATTGATTTCTATGCAGAGGTCAAAACATGACAAATGAGTAAGCAGGTTCGGAATTGATTCAGAGGTTATGAAAATATGATAAATAACGAATCCCCACTTAATAAATTGATAGAAGATTATGAACGGATGAACCGTTAGGAATGATGAACAGATGAACTGTCGAGTGGATGTAATAAATGAACGGAAGAACCGTCAAGTATTAATGAATATGTGAAACGTCGGATGAATGTGAGAAATGAATGGATGAACCGTTAAGCATTAATGAATATATGAAACGTCGGATGAATGAGGAACTTCTGCCTATAAATATAGCAAAAATCTGGCAAGAAGGAATACTTCCACTCCTCAACATAAAAATGTCATCTGGAGAAGCATCCAAGAAGACTGAGATAGCCTCAAAGGTTCAGAAAGGCACTGAAGAACGCCCTGCTGGTCCAGTCAAAACGAAGAAGACGGAAGCAGGCGAAGGTTCGTCTGCACCCAAGCCACCAAGGGACATTCTGGATTTTCTGCTCGAACCAGGAAGGACTGAAGAAGAGGAAGCCATGAGGATGGCCGCTTGCAAATTCCTCATGGGTTCTAACAAGGAGGTTCTCGGCTCTTTTGCTGATCACGTATTTGAGAAGGATGGTAGTGGCCCACGTCCAAAAGTAGAGAAGGATGATAGTGATCTTCCTTAATATCATGTATCATCATTCATGAAAATAAAATAAAAATTTTATTTTTTTAAACATGAATTTGTCTGATGATTACAGGTATTTACATTTATACATAGTACTTTTTAAGGAATTTGCCATTAATAGGCATCAAAACTTTTCGACCATCCAATTCTGAGATTTGATAAGCTCCATTTGAGAAAACTTCGCTCACAATATAGGGACCTTTCCACTTTGCGTCAAATTTGCCCTTACTCATATGAGTCATAGTCATAGGACGTCTGACTGTTAGAACAAGTTCTCCTTTTTGATATGATCGAACTCAGACTTTTTTATTAAAAGCTCTTGAAATTCTAGCTTGATAGAATTCAATATTCTGTTGAGCAGATAATCGCTTTTCATCCAGAGCTTCTAATTCCTGAAGTCGAAGACGATCGTTATTTTCAGCAGTGAGTTCATTAGCGATTGCTATCCTTAAAGAAGGAATTTGAATCTCTAATGGAAGAACAGCTTCGCAACCATACACCAGAGAGAAAGGTGTACATTTGGTAGCATTACGAACTGTAGTGCGATAAGCCCACAAACATTCCCCGAGCTTGTCACTCCAATTACGTTTGTTAGTGGAGACAAACTTCTTTAGGAGTTTGATGATAGTCTTGTTGAAAGCTTCTGCTAATCCGTTAGCTGCTGGATTATATACGGTAGAAGCCACATTATTGATCCGGTGATCGTCACAGAATCGAGTAAATTTTTGGCTGACGAACTGTGGTCCGTTATCATGAACATTGTGTCGAGGAACACTAAATCTGTAGATGACGTGGTGCTTAATAAAGCTGATGACATTAGACGTCTTAACTTCAGATAAAGGAATGGCTTCGGCCCATTTGGAGAAGTAATCGGTTATTGCGAGAATGAACATATGACCTTTAGATGACGGTGGATTGATTGGGCCGACAATGTCCATGCCCCAAGCTTCGAAGGGCCATGATGCTGCCGTTGGATGTAGAAATTCCGAGGGTTGATGAATAAAATCTGCATGAATTTGACAAGCTTTACACTTTTTTGCATATTCGATGGCATCAGATACCATGGTGGGCCAATAATAACCCATACGTCGAATACGGTCTTGAAGTTTTGGTCCTGGCTGATGTGCTCCACAAATTCCATCATGTGCTTCACGAATGATTTGTTGAGCTTCGTCACCGACAACACATCGAAGGAGTAAACCATCATAAGCTCGACGATATAAGGTCTTTGTTGTATGATTGTAGTAGAATCTGAGTGATCGTCGTCTGATAGATGCTGTCTCACTCGGATCATCCGAAAGAATATCATATAATACGAGATCTAAGAAAGGAAGTCTCCAATCTTTATCCGTATTCTGATTCTCAGTCGAGTTACTGAAGATGAATTCCATGCTGGAATCGGATGAAGATGACATCGATTTACGACTGAATCCAAATCCTCTTGTTGTGTTGACGTCATGAGATGTTGATTCTTCAATGTCAACTGGAAGTCCTAGAGTCAAGTTATTTTCAAGATGAAATAATTCTCGATTACGAACAACAATCATTTGTTGTCGTCTGATTGGAATAGCCAGCACCGCTGCAAGATTAGCAAGGGCATCAGCTTCTGTGTTACATGCTCGCCTAACATGTTCAATGAAGAATTCTTCAAACGAAGAAGCCATAGATATAGCTGTTTTATGATAAGGAACCAGATCTTGATGGCGAACTTCATAAGTACCCCTGATCTGATTGACAATGAGTTTAGAGTCTCCATACGCCTCCAAATGTTGAATATTCAGATGTTTAGCAAGTTGAAGACCAATAAGTAATGCGTTGTACTCAGCTACATTGTTTGAACACGACTGATCGAGAGAATAAGCTCTTTGGATAGCAAGACCTTCTGGCGATACAAGAACAATTCCAACTCCAGCAAAAATATCGCCATTAGGACCAATTCTTGATGCTCCATCAAAGAATAGACGCCAAGTAGGATCTTCTTCAGCAATTTGATTTGAATCTAGGACTTCATCTGGGATTTCATCATAGAGTTTTGAATTTTCTGGAATTGAGTGAGCAGCCAGAAAATCAGCTAAAGCTTGTCCTTTGACTGATTTCTGAGGAATATAGTGCATGTCATACTGAGCAAGTAGGATTCCCCAGTTAGCCAATCGAGAATTCAAAACACTGGGTTTCTTCATCATGATCCGTATAGAATTGATCCTGGAGATGACATGAATAGTCTGGCCAATGATATAATGACGTATCTTTTGGACAGCAAACATCAAGGCTAGACATTCTTTTTCAACCGGTGAATATCGAGGTTCAGCTCCGGTCATAGTGCGGCTGAGATAATAAATGGCTTGTTCATGGCCATTTTGATTCTTTTGAGCGAGTAATGCACCCAATGAATGACTCATTGCTCGAGTATAGAGGAGGAACGGTATTCCTGAGACGGGAGGTACCAATACTGGAGGGCTCATCAGATATTGTTTTATATCATCGAATGTTTTCTGACATTCATCATTCCAGACAAAAGAGACACCTTTCTTCATAAGTTTGTTGAATGGTCTGCAGCGTCCTGATAAATTAGAGATGAATCTCCTCGTATAAGCGATTCTTCCTTGAAATCCTCGTAGCTCTTTTAAGGTGCGTGGAGGATGCATCTCTTGGATGGCTTTGATCTTCTCGGGATCCACGTGTATACCTTTAGAGGTAATGACGAAGCCGAGAAATTTACCACTAGAGACGCCTAAGAAGGACTTAGTAGGGTTCATCTTTAATTGATGCTTACGCATTAGATCAAATATAGTCTTCAAATCTTGGATATGATCCTCCTTTTGTCGACTTTTGACTGCAATATCATCAACATAGCATTCGACTATTTTCCGCAAATGTTCACGGAATATAGTGCTCATAGCTCGTTGATAAGTTGCTCCTGCATTCTTGAGACCGAATGGCATAACTGTATAACAGTATGTACCAATCGGCGTTCTGAAAGAAGTATACTTTTCGTCCTCTGGAAACATTTTGATTTGATTGTACCCAGAATACCCGTCCATGAATGACATCCGTTCAAATCCACAGGTGTTATCAACCATGACATCAGTGATTGGTAGAGGGAATTCGTCTTTAGGACATGCCGCATTGAGATCGCGGAAGTCTATGCATACTCTGATCTTGCCAGTCTTTTTAAGAACAGGAACAATATTAGCCACCCAATCGGGATGTTGTTCCTCTCTAATAAACCCAGAGGTAATGAGTTTATTGACTTCAGCTTCAATTGCATCCATGATGTCTGGACGAAATCGTCGCTGTTGTTGTTTGACCGGTTTAGCATTCGGTAAGATATTGAGCTTGTGAGTTGCAATTTGAGGATCAAGCCCTGGCATATCTTCATAACTCCAAGCAAAGACATCGATATAATCACGAATGAGTTTGATCATGTCTTTCTTATCAGTTTCTGAAAGACTTTCACTGATAAATATTGGTTTGGGAGATCCCTCTTCACCAACATCTATTTGAACAAGTTTATCTTCAGTCGAAGGTTCTTTTTGCTCGAAACGGAACTCTCATTGATTATCTAATCTTTGGGCCCACTATTCTGATTCAGGTGAGATTTCAAACTCTTCTTCGTCTTCATCACTTTCTTCAGAATGGTCAATGGAAACCATGTTGGAAGACAAAATATTGCAGTAGAAGTCACCGATACTCGTATCGGAATCCCAAGAAGTGGTACTAGAAGAATCAGATCTCTTATCTTCGTCAGACTCGGGATCTTCATGGATAATATTGATGAAAGGAGTAGGAGCAGTATAACCTAATCCGCATTTCGTCCTTCCATATTTCAAAGGAGGAAACGAATAGGCATTTTTCTTCCTTTTCCATCATTGAGGCCAGTCCTGAAGTCATAGCCCATATTTTTGATGATGTCTCTAGATTGCTGACTATAACGACGTAGTTATAATCTTCCAGTGTCATCATTTTTGTCATCATCCTCAAGATCAGAAGGATTTTGAGGCCCTTTGTAGAAGAATATTGGAATGTCTCCTGGCTTTCTGCTGGGAACTAGAAAGTATGAAGATTGTACAGGTTATTGAGATACATCTGTATGAACAGTCTGTACAACTCCTATGGTTATTGTGTTCAAGTCATCTAACAGATGTAAATAACTATGAACATAATTAAAAGCAGCAATATTTACATTGGAAGAAAGCTGAGCCTTAGAGATTTTAGCCAAGTCAATGACTAAAGGGGGAGAAGAAGAAGAAGCTTTGTTTCGATTAAGATCGATAACAAATGGCTCAGAAGAGGTGAGCTCCCTTAAAGTTTGAGATGGAAGAATAATCCGCCCTCCAACTGGAATTAGCAGAGTATCTTGTGAAGATACAGGAACTGTAGTACGCCCACTGACAGGAATGATCAGTGTATTTTGAGTAGATGACTGAGGTAACGGAGAGATCCGTCCACTCACTGGAATGATGAAAGAATCTTCTCCAGAGGGTTTAGGAGATTGTTGCTGAGTAGTTCGACTTTTAACAGGGATTATTAAAGTCTCACTTTGTGCATCTTCTTTCTCCATAGCTTGTATGATCCTTGTATACTCTTCTTTGTACATTCGGGAATCATTGAAATAAGCTTCAACCCCATGGAAGGGATTTATATCAGCAACTTCTTTTTGTACTCTTCCATTGCTATCAATGTATTTAAAACATTGATGAAGAGTAGAAGGCACCACATTATTTTCATGAAGAAAGGGCCTCCCCAGAAGAAGATTATAGGATCCCGCAATCTCGATCACATAGAAAGTGACTTTAGATCTGAAATCGCCTATCTGAAGCTTCAGATGAATCTTTCCCAAAGGATCGCTTCGGCTTTGATTGAATCCCAAGATAGTAGTAACCGTCTTGGAGAGCTTGTGAAGAGGGATTTTTAGTTCATCCAACAGACTCTTTGGCATTATGCTTATAGCAGACCCTGGGTCAATGAGGATACGATCTATCTTCATCGTATCAATATAACCAGTGTAGTAGAGAGGTCGGTCATGTCGATTATCCTCCAGTAGCATGTCGTCTTGTGTAAAAGTGATATTTGGGATAATCACCAGTACACTGTTGCAATGTAAGCAAGTGGCAGGTTCCGCATCTAGCTTCTTCAATTGTGCAAGACAAGAGTCAGCTTGTAGAAGTGCTTCACTTAACGTCTTCCGAGTCTCTTTGGAAAGACGTAGAAGTTCAAAGAGGGACATTCTAGCTGGAGTATTAGCAAGCTGAGCTAAAATGTCGAAATTATAAGGCTTCTGAAGTCCAAGAGGAAGAGACTTCTTGATTGGTTTATCAAACCGAGCCTGTTGTTTGCCTTTCTCCAGAGCTGTAGGCTTGGGAAGAACAGGTTCAGTGGATGATTCTTCTTCAGGAAGAACATTAGAAGCATTGTTATCAGCTGGAGGGATATCAAGAGGATCCTCAGGACTTTTAGAATAATCCTTTAGGTAAGGTTTCCCCGTTCGAGTAGCACTAACAAGTGCTTCTTCTTTGTCTTTTGGCTCTGTGTCAGAGGTAGACCCAAGAGAAGTCATATGACATGACTTGATCTTTCCAGCCTTCTTGGACTTTCGAGAAGAAATCTTTTGAGGAGAAGGCGATTCAAAATCTGCCACTAGATCAGGATGGATCCACATGATTTCTCCAGTCTCCAAAGTGATTGGTGCTAATCCTTCAGACTGTGGAGGAGGAATATTTACTATTTTAAGAGTCGCCTTGGGAATAGGAACAATCCCACCTTCAAGGAGTTGAGGAGGGAAATCTCCGAATTACATAGAGACGACATTAGAAGTGACAGTCTTCTCTTTTGGAGTAAGAGAGATAGCTCCAGATTTAATCATTTCTTGGATCTTTCCTTTCAGTACATAACATGTACGAATTGTATGACCCAGCATTCTGTGATATGGGCAGTATTTGGGATGATCTGTCTTACCAGCTTCATCAGGTTTCTTGATCTCAGGTAATTGTATCTTATTACCTTTCAGCAGACATTCAAAGATACCAAGGACATCTTCGTCATCGAAAGAATATTCTTCTTTGGGGCGAGGTGGTCTTGATTGTTGCGTTATAGGAGAAGTTTGAACAGTTGATGTATCTTTGCTCTGAAGATTAACTTCAAGAGTTTCTTTTCCCTTGCGAGCATTATTTTTATTGTTAGCACCTTGTCCTATTTCTTTAGGAGTCATCTGCACTCCTAAACCTTTGAAGGTTTCAGCACTGATTTCTGCAGCTTTGGCACTGACTATAAAGGAAGGCCAATCTTGAAATTGAGTGGACCCTGTCCACATACTGATGATTGGCAACAAGTTTGATTTGCACGTGTCAATGGTGACAGCATCAGGAGTTCCAAGAGGCATCTTCAGAGCTTCTCTTCGAAACCGTTCAATGTATTCCTATGTGGATTCATTATTTTTCTGCTTGATTCTAATAAGAGCAGACATAGTCATGTCATTCTGCCCTTCATAGAACCTTTCAAGAAACATCTGTTTGAAACCAGCAAATGAGGTAATGCTCCCATCTGGGAGACTCTTATACCATTCATAAGCCGTTCCCTTGAGACATCCAATAAATACCCGAGTAAGAAGGGCATCACTTGGTTGCAGTTGATCAGTCATCACTTCAAAGTGATTAATAAACTGACTTGGAGAGGTAGTTCCATCATAGAATGAGATAGTAGGAGGCTTGTATTTAGGAGGATATGATACTTGCTTCCATTCTATCAGATAAGGCTGCTTGATGCCTAACCTTTGTAAACCATCCTTCTGTTTGAATGCCTCGAATTGAGTTTTGAGATTCTTCAATTCTTCAGAGACAACTCCCAAAGATTGTGGAGTTGTGGCTTGTAGAGAATAGTTGGGAGGAGGAACAGCATTGTAAGTACTACCCCCAGCTCCAGAGAGACTAGGATTTAGTTGAGCTGGTCCAGGAGTATTGGATTGTACTGCTGGAGGAACTTGTACTGGACTTATATCAGTATCAACTGGTATGGCATCTGGTACAGTCTGTCGATTTTGCAACTGAGCTGTCATGAGTTCATACATCGACTTCATTGTGTCAGTCATAGACTTCATTTGCTGTTCTAAAGAAGCAATTCTTTGATCTTGAGGAGTCAAGGAAGAAGAAGGTTCATCAGTATTCCCATCAACCATGTAAGTCGTGACTGTATGAGGGATTATTGATGAACTAGTGGATGTTGTATGTTCTGAATCATTGCTTCGTGCATCAAAGTCAACTATAGGAGAATTACCCCCAGTAGGAAGAGGTGGGAAGTTAGATTCTCCAAGGAATTCAGAATCAATTTTAGGGATCAAATTTCTTTGACTAGAAGCCAGGACTCTTGCTCTGGTGTTTCTATATACTCCATATGGACTATCAACTCTACCCCCGGTGTCCCGAGAAGTCATGTTGACAGAGGCAAACAAAGGCTCATCTTCATCAGGCATAGGTTCATACTGAATCCGATTGAAGACATACTGTCGTTTAGTTTGACATCTGTATTGCATTGTGATTCTTGGCTGGAAGTCACATTCATGATCACCATGGTCTTGAACCGTTGATTGACATCTGTACTGAATTATGACTCTTGGATAGAAGTCACATTCAGCATGTTCCTTTGACATAGAATTACTCCTTCTCTTCTGTTGAAGATATTCCCGTAAATCTATTTGTGAAGATTGAGGAGTATACTTCCTGTTCTTGGGTCTTAATGGCTCTTGATTATATAAAGAGTGATTAATATGAGCGACATAGTTTCTTGCATACTCTGCATCTGGATCTTTTATCTTCATATCCAATTGGTATGGTTTCTTAACACCAGAAGTGCTGAGTTTTGTTCTTAAATCAGTGGAAGGTAACACATTAATTTTGGAAACATGGAGTTTTCCTTCCATTGATCTAGATATTTGCAGAGAAGGAAGAGTTGAACCACTCCTTTGATTAGGAGTTGGTAACAGACCCTCTTTAATGGACAGATTCTGTGCCCAATTTGAAGAAGTCATAGAAGAAGATATTAAGGAATATTTCTTCTTAGACTCATTCAGATTTTGAGACATAGAATGTCCAGAAGGAAGAGTAGTCAAAAGACCATCTCCTTTCCTTTGACTAACAAAAGTATCAGTCAAAGCTGTTCCTGAAGTAAAAACTACAGGAGCAGAAGAAACAACTAAAGAGTTATTCCTTTTCGAAGGGACTTTGTGTGGAAGACCACCCCCAGTTCTAGTAGAACTCGGTAAAGAAGAAGAGATAACTAAGGAGTTATTCTTCTCTGATGAAATACACGCTGAAACAGATTTGGCTAAAGAACCAGTGCTGTTGGCATGACTTTTGATTTTAGAATTACACGCTGGAACAGATTTGGCTAAGGAACCAGTACTGTTAGCGTGACTTTTGAATGTGGGATTGTACACTGGAATAGATTTGGCTAAGGAGCCAGTACTATCAACGTGACTTTTAGAGTTGAATTTGCACGCTGGAACAGATTTGGCTAAGGAGCCAGTACTGTCAGCGTGACTTTTAGAGTTGAATTTGCACGCTGGAACAGATTTGGCTAAGGAGCCAGTACTGTCAGTGTGACTTTTAGGGTTGAATTTGCACGCTGGAACAGATTTGGCTAAGGAGCCAGTACTGTCAGCGTGACTTTTAGTTACTGTCATTTTCGAGCGCACAAGAGTGTGCGTGCTTGCAGTGGAATTCATGCCAGTGTTAGGAGTAGACACTGTGGCAGAGACTTCACCATTGACTGCCAACTGATTCTTAAGGACATAGACAGAGTGTCCGTTCGACTTGGCAGTGATAATGGAGGCTGGAGTGGGCTTGCCACCCTTAGCCTGCTGCATTTCTTCATAGGCGAGTTGATCGAATTTGATCGTCATCACCTTCTTCGTCGAGCCGATTGACGAAGTGTCGTATTGAGTTATTGCCATCTCAGAAGAGGAGATGGTTTTCCCCAGCAGAGTCGCCAATTTGTTTTCCATAAAGAAATTCTCTTTATTTGTTGTGTTTCTGGAAAAATTACAACTGTAGGAATCCGATCTAGAAGACGATCGCTTTATCCCTTGGACTATACAAAGAAGAAAAGCTCTCAAAATTTTGACAGTAGATATCAATGTATCTGTACAATGAATGAGAAAAAGAACTCTATTTATAGAGTTAAAAATAATAACTGAAAAGATAACTGTCTTCACAGCCTATGCCTAGTTGAAAATCATGCAGGATTTAACATACGCAAGGCTATGAGCAGTTACTGGACGTGGCCTGTAACTGTTGGACACATGGAAATCATGCATGAGTCGTGTGCAAGTTACAGGACACGCAGGCGAGAGATCAGTGGCATGGCTGCCACGTACTCCAATTTGATGAAATCCACGCAGACTTGTTGAAGACGAAATCCACGCGAACTCGGTGTAGAAAGCTTCAAAATCTATGCAAACTTGGGGCAGGAAGCTTCAGGATCCACGCAGACTTCGAGGCAAAGAACTCAAAAATCCACGCAAACTTGAGAAAGAAAACTTCAGAATCCATGCAAACTTGAGATGAAGATCACAAATACACGCAGACTTGAGATAGAACTGCCAGGTCTTGATTCGACGTGTCTCGACTGACACAAAATCTCTGACAGTGATTGCTTTGTCAGTCGCATTAAATGACAAGAAACCCCTTTTGGTATGCCAACTCGACGAAGGCTGAGTCTTGCTGAAGAAGATTTCGAAAATCACGCAATAGATGGCGATGATCTCTCGAAGTCTGTGCATACGTGGCATACGAAGAGACATTCTTCGACTGTTGTGCTGTCAGTCATAATTACTCTCTGACAAATGATGAGCTGTCTCCCCAGCGTGATTTGTTTATATTGTCTGGATCAACTGAGCGTGACTTTTGACTCTGTCTTGATCAACTCAGCGTGACTTTTATTTTTGAGGCCTACATGTCTTGACTAGACGGTGAACTGGAATCCGTAAGGCATCCAAGAGACTCGTAGGTATAATACTTAGAGCTGATCCTGGATCAATTAGAATACGGTTAACCTTCATCGTGTCAACGTACCCAGTGAAGTAAAGAGGCCGATCATGACGATTGTCTTCTAGAAGCATATCGTCTTGGGTAAAAGTGATGTTCGGAATGATTTCCAAGACACTGTTGTAATGTAGGCAAGTCACCGGCTCTGCTTCCGGCTTTTTCAGATGAGTCAAGCAAAAGTCTGCTTGCAGTAGAGCTTCACTTAACGTTTCTCGAGTTTTCTTGGATAAACGTAAGAGTTCGAAGATGGACAACCTGGCTGGAGTGTTAGCAAGTTGAGCCAGAATATCAAAATTATATGGCTTCTGCAATCCGGGAGAAAGAGACTTCTTGATTGGTTTGTCGAAGCGGGCAGGTTGCTTCCCTTTATCGGCTGTTGTTCGTTTAGAGGGAATCGTCTCAGCAGGAGCATTTGAATGTCCTTCGTTAGAGATGGGCGCTGGAGTTGCAACCGGAGAGACATCAGGAGTTTCCTCAGGAACTTCAGCGTAATCTTTCGAATATGTTTTTCCTGACCGAGTTCCGGAGAGAGCTTCGACTTCAGGTTTAGGTTCAGAGTCTATCGAAACCATGTTACAATCCTTTATCTTATTCTTGGTTTTTTGATGCTTGATGAGAGCTTCAGTCCAGAAACCGAGGCCAACACGGGATTGATTATGTCTTAAAGTGAGGGCTAGAGGTGCTCGAAGTCCTTTGCCGAAATTCAAACCAGGAGCAGTGGCTAGATCATAACCCATCTTCGCCATTAATTCACGAGATTGTGAACTATATAGATGAAACGTAGGTTTGTATCTGTCTTCAGATCGAGATACAGCTTCTGCCTCTGTATGGGGTGATTTTCCTGCTAGGATGAAAGTAGAGGTTAGAGAAAGATTGGGTGTGATGCTGGAAGTCATATGGCATGACTTAGTCTTCCCAGGTTTCTTTTTTGACAGAGAAGCCTTCTGAGGAGAGGAGGAAGACATCTCAAATTCTGTCACTAAATCAGGGTGGATCCACATAATCTCTCCCTTTTTAGTGGTGACAGGAATAAGTCCTTCATTCTGGGCTGGTGGAATATTCACAACTTCAAGGGTTGCTTTAGGGATAGGGACAATCCCATTTTCCACCAATAACGGAGGGAAGTCACCGAACTGCATCGAAATCACATTTGTTGTGACTGTTTTGTCTTTAGGTGTTAATGTCACAGCTCCTGATTTGATCATTTCTTGGATCTTTTCTTTTAACACAAAGTAAGACCGGATTGTATGACCCAGCATTCTGTGATATGGACAGTATTTTGGATGATCCGTCTTGTTGGCTTCATCAGGCTTTTTGATCTCCGACAGTTGCATCTTATTACCTTTAAGTAAACATTCAAAGATACCTTGAACATCGTCGTCATCGAAAGAATATTCTTCTTTCGGCCGAGGAGGTCTCTGCTGTTGACTTGTTGGGGCTGGGGTAGCTTGGGCAGACATTACCTCTTGATTTTTGCTCTGGAGATTGACTTCGAGAGTCTCTTTTCCTTTACGATTGTTGGGTCGCGTATTATTGCTAGTACCTTGACTTGATTCATTGGGAGTCATGTGTACCCCCAGACCTTTGAAAGTCTCAGCACTGACTTCGATAGCTTTGGCACTGACAATGAAGGAAGGCCAGTCTTGGAATTGAGTGGATCCTGTCCACATGCTGATGATTGGTAAGAGGTTCGACTTGCAAGTATCGATAGTGACGGCATCGGGAGTTCCGAAAGGCATTTTTAGAGCTTCTCTTCTGAATCTTTCAATGAAGCTCTCAGTGCTTTCATTATTTTTCTGTTTGATTCGTATAAGGGCTGACATGGTCATGTCATTAATGCCTTCATAGAATCGTTCTAGAAACATCTGTTTAAACCCGGCAAACGAAGTGATGCACCCATCAGGGAGACTTCGATACCATTCATAAGCGGTTCCTTTAAGACAACTAACAAATACCCGAGTAAGGAGGGCATCACTCGGTTGCAGTTGATCAGTCATTACCTCAAAATAATTGATGAATTGACTTGGGGAGGTGGTCCTATCAAAGAAAGAGATGGTTGGAGGCTTGTATTTTGGGGGGTATGATACATCCTTCCATTGTATGGGATAAGGTTACTTGATACCCAATCTTTGTAAGCCTTCCTTTTGCTTAAACGCTTCGAATTGAGACCGAAGATTCTTCAACTCTTCAGTGACCGCTCCGAAAGATTACGGTGTCGTTGCTTGTTGGGTATAATTGGGAGGAGGGACTGCAGCATATGTACCACCCCCAGCTCCGGACTGACTTGGAGTAGGCTGTACATGAACATTAGACTGTACCCCCGGAATAGTAGAAGGTTCCAGATTTGGGGCAACATGAGTATTTAATACTACTGGTGGTGCTGTTTGTTGAACTTGCTGAGTTTGTTGCTGAGCTTGTATAAGGGTGTGCATAGCAGTCAATGTATCCGCCATGGCTCGTAATTGTTGTTCTAAGGAAGAAATCCTTTGTTCATGAGCTTCAGTGCTAGTCGAAGGTTCGTGATTGCCGTCTACCATATAGGTGGTAATCACTCGAGGTATCGACGACGAAACAGCCTGTTCTGAATCGTCGCTATGAGAGTCAGCATCTTTCCCGGGACTATTGACGAGAGTTAATACTGGGAAGTTGGACTCTCCCAGGAAGTCCTCCGTGATTTCAGGATTATCATCTAGATGAGAAGAATAAGAGACCCTAGTTGAAGCTCCAGTTTTGGATCTGGTACCGAGGTAAACACCATCTTCAGAATCAGATCGTATTCTACCTCCAGTATCCCTGGAGGTCATGTTGACGGAAGCATAAAGAGGTTCATCTTCGTCTGGTATTGGGTCATGTTGAATCCGTTCGAAGACAGATCGTCTTTTCGGTGAACAACAATACTGAATGACGACCCGAGGTTGGAAGTTACAACAATGCTCTTCATGACGAATATGAGCAATGTCAGAGATAGATGGAGTGTTGATTCTCAACTTGTTTTGCAGATGCTCCCGGAGATCTGAGGAAACAGACTGGGAAGTGTTTGAAGATAGTCTCTGTGTAGAGACTTGTCTTTTATTCTTCTGTCTTTTCGGTTCTTGAATATATAAAGACCGATTGATCTGAGCAATATTGTTCTTAGCATATTGTGCATCAGGGTCTATTATACTTGTCTCCTTTTGACAAGGCTTCTTTATGCCGGAGGTAGAATTAAGACGATTCCGGTTAAGCTTGCTACGAAGATCCATCGGAGGTACAACTTTGGTATCAGTCCTGGATACTTGCAATTTGCCTTTCTCGGATCGAGAAATTTGTAGCGAAGGAAGATGAACATTATTCCGACTGGGAGTCGGTAATAATCCATCTTTAGAGGAAGTAGCCAAAAGGCGTTTTCCTTTGTTCGATCTAGTAAGAGTACTATTCGAATTAACCCCAAAGGTAAAAACCTTAGGAGCAGAGGAGTTGACTAAAGAGTCGTTCTCCTTGGTTGGCACAAGATGTGCAAGTTGTGGGGGAATCATTTGTATATTCGGTGGAAGAGAACCCCCAGCCTGGCCTTGAGAGACAGTCAAAGGACTGTATTGGTTGGCATACGCTGACTTCAGAGAATACGCTGTCTTTTGACTAGCATATGGTTGGTCAGTGATTGCCATACGCACAAAGTCATTAATGGCTAAAGAGCCGACTTCTGTCGTAGGAGTAGAAGAAGAAGAGACTTTGGCATGTCCAAAGATGGGTTTCCTTGGACACGCTGACTTGGTTAAAGAACCTTTTTTGTCAGCGTGACTAGGAGAAGCCACTGTTGCTGTATTCAGAGAAGCCGAGGAGTGCTTCGTTGAGGTTGAAGACGTGTTCTTGTCAGCGTGGGAAGTGACAGAAGCGTCTCGGGCCACCGGAGAAGACTTAGGGATATAGACAGAACGTCCCTTCTTCTTGGCAGAGAGAGGAGCGGAGGAAGCAGTTCGGCCCTCCTTCGCTTTGAGCATTTCTTCGTAAGCAGATTGGTCGAATTCTACGAACATCGTCTTCTTCGTCGAACCGATTGACGAAGAATCGTATTGAGTTGTTGCTGTCTCGTTACAGGAGACAGCTTTCCCCAGCAAAGTCGCCAATTTGTTTTCCATAAATAAATTCACTTTATTTATTGTGTTTCTGAGAAAATTACAACTATAGGAATCTGATCTAAAAGACGATCACTTTATCCCTTGGACGATGCGATGAAGAAAGCTTGGATCTCGAAGAACTTGGACAGCAACTGAGCAATCTCTCTGTTCTCTCTGAATTCAATGTATAGTATTGAAGGTGAAGAAACTCTCTTTTATAGAGTTCTGGATAACTGCTCTGGGCATACGCTCAGTCAGTTACTTGACGTGTGCATAACTGCAGGGACGCGTGGCAAATTTTGGTGGAAACACGTTGAAGTACGGTTGAGAGTGGTGGAGTATATCCATGAGAGATTGGTGGCATGGATGCCATGTGGCATGGATGCCATGTGGCATAACTTCTGATCGAGTGGGTAACCGAATACAGGACACATGAGAATGTGTGTTGACTGTTCATTTGAATTCATTGTGAATGCATTTGCTTTGATACGATGTCTTTTGGAGAAGCATACACTATCTTGGATGACAAGGAGTCATATGGAGTCCATACGCTCACTTGATGAGGAGTAGTATGGAGTATATACGCTCACTTGATGAGGAGTCGTATGGAGTACATACGCTACCTTACTGAGGAGTCGTATGAAGTCCATATGCTGCCTTGATGAGGAGTCGTATGAAGTCCATACGCTGCCTTGATGAGGAGTCGTATGAAGTCTATACGCTCACTTGATGAGGAGTCGTATGGAGTCCATACGCTGCCTTGATGAGGAGTCGTATGAAGTCCATACGCTGCCTCGATGAGGAGTCGTATGAAGTCCATACGCTGCCTCGATGAGGAGTCGTATGACTGGAGAGGTAGACACATGGTTGTCCTCAATCTTCTTAAATACGCCATATCTTCTCAATAACTGACAAATATCTCTCGAGCGTCGTGTTGCAGATATGACGGCTGACAGACTGTCAAAAAATGACAGTAATGATGGCTGTACATTTATGATGGCTAATGAGCTGTCCTCGTAAAAGACAAAATTAACTCTCGAAAATCCATACGACGGATAATTCTCCTAAGACAGCTGTTCTTTGCACGAAAGACGAAGTGTCAGATTCATTGTCCACTGAGTGTATGCTGTGCTGTCAGTCGAGAAATAATAATATATTCACTGAGCGTATGACTTTTATACTGAGTGTATGGCCTTTGGCTGAGCGTATGGCCTTTGGCTGAGCGTATGGCCTTGATCTTATGTCAGTGTATCATAATTTTTCACACCCTATATGGCATGCAGCAGCAGTATGCAGCAGTTGCCAAACGCAGCAGCGGCACGCACGTGCGCGCGTACGGGCCGCCGTCGTGCCGCCGTACGGCTGCCGTGGCCACTCCCTGATGCGCGCTCACCTCCGACGAGCCACCCCGTAGCCACCGCCCGCTTCCCCGACGCGTCGAATAGCCTATTCGTGCGTTTTGAACGGAATCCCGTCGTGGCGCGCGAGTTTGGAACTCAAAATTCGTGTCCCGTCGCAGCGACTTCGTACACGTTTTTTGGGAGATCCGACCATTAGATCGGCGAACTCCTTGCTCAGTCTCAATCTTGGTATATCCATCTTCACTCCCCTCAATTTTCATCCGTTAATTTCATCGTTTGATACCTCAAAACTGGCCACCAAGTTGACGTTTTAAATTGAACTATTTTTGGACAGTTTCGTGGAGCCGACTACGTCAGCTCGTAACTCCGTCGTCGCAGCTCCGATTGGCGTGCTACCTGTTCTTATGTGCAGCTGGTATAACCCTCTTCCTGCTCCTTTAAGTTTTGTTTCATTATAAGCACGTTATGTTGGTCGAATTCGATGCCAAAGTTGGCCGTCCGAATTCTTTAATTTGCACTTGTTAAATTCTATTTTTGAACCAGGGACTTCGGATTCAATTTCTGACACCACCAGTAGACTCGTGGCGTCGTTCTGGCATATTTTCATATAAAGTTTGCTTGATTTGGAGAACGTGGGCCTTGGCACGTATTTCGGTGCAAAATGGGTCCCACTTTTTGAGTCAATGTATCACTTTGAGATCGGCTCATCGAAATCCAGTTTTGGATATACCGTTGAGTTCATATCGTCATTCTGGCCTCGTTGACATATAATTTGCTAAGTTTTGAAGATATTTGCTCCGGCACGCATTTCGGTGCAAACTGGATTCCAAATGTCCGTGTCAACGTGTCATTTTGAGAACGACACATCGGAATCCTATTTCGGATATACCGTTGGGTTCGTATCATCATTCTGAATTCATGGACATATAATTTGCTAGGTTTTATAGACTTCTATCCTGACACGTTTTTTGGTGCAAAGTGTGTCCAACGGCGGACATCATTTTTGACCCAAAATTATTGTTTTGCCCCTGTGTCTAAATTGGACTTTTGGGCAGGCTATCCCAGCTAATTTGACCATTTTGGACACGTTGGTGATATTTATTTTATCATCCGACAACATCTGTAGATTTTGCTTATGTATTATCCTTAATTTGTAATTAATTATTTTTCCAGAATTTGTTACTTACTGTTTTTAAATTTTTATATATATTTTAATTGCTGTAAAAATCTGAAAAAATTGTATTTAAATACTATGTTAATTTAGATAATTTATTATATTTTTCCAGTATTTAATAAGTACTTTTGGTATTTTATAAAAATAGAAAAATAAAACTTATTTTCAGTATATTTATGTTTGCTGATTTTTAATAATTATTTATGAAGGTTTATAAATTCCAGAAAAATTAGTATAGATTTCTATAATTAACAAGGATCATTTTGGTACTTTATTTTATATATAATTGAGCTTTTTGCCTATCTCAAAAATTATTGGAACTCAGTGTACAGTTTGATTTATTTATTGAATAGTTACGACTTGCAATATTTTGTGTTGATTTGAGTTATTGTAGTATTGGACCTCAACCTACACTAGTGTAAAGGCTTTAGAAAATTAGTTTGGATATAGTGGCACTCCACATTAGACTTTTATGCTAGTTTTTTACTTGACTAGTATCCAGTTAGGAGTCGTGTCACACCACTAGTGTAATATTGAACATAACTTAGAGGCTGAGTTTGTATATCATTATTGACAGGACACCGGACATCTATATCTTCGTACTAGTATTCTTGCTTTGCTCGAGGCAAGTACATCTACAAACTCATTTACTGTCTTTTAATGCTAAAACATGTATTAACCCTGTTAAAATACTGATCCTTGAGGTAGCAAGTTAAATCTTCACATGTTGTATTACTTACAGTACCTGCCATGCTTAGGACAGTTCTTATATCTTCACATGCTTCTTACTGGTTCTCAGTACATATTTCACTGTGCATTATACTGCTCTGAGTATTCACATATTTTATACTGTTCCCAGTATCTCTCATATGTTCTATATCGTTCTCGTATCTCTCACATATTTTTACTGTTCTCGTATCTCTCATATATTAGAATCTAGGTTATGGAAAAACTGATAGTTGAGTACGTGATCATGCCCCCTTCTCCCGTACGTATGTACCGAACAAGGTTGACATTTTATATATACCTTATCATAGACGCACCAGCTGTATTTGTACGTATGTACATATATCACTTTTTTTACTTGTACGGAAGTACATTTTAGATACTTGTACCACAGTACATT
Source organism: Iris pallida (assembly GCA_029216955.1). NCBI lineage: Eukaryota > Viridiplantae > Streptophyta > Magnoliopsida > Asparagales > Iridaceae > Iris > Iris pallida. The sequence goes on from JANAVB010034417.1 coordinate 17,004,327, forward strand.
TTACACCTATTGACGATCACGTACCTGCTACAGTTTTAAACATTACATATGCATCTGTCTCTATGACATATATGTCCTTGCCATGATAGAATATGAGATGTCATGTTCCCTATGCTGTATGATACTATGATTTCAGTCATAACATGATTCCAGTTATGCCATGTTCCCTATGTTACTATGATACTGTGATCCCAGTTGTACCATGAGGCCATGTTTCCAGTATTTTTTGTTTTATAGACTTATCACACCATGTTTCTTGTTATACATCTCTTTTATTATATATTCAGTATTTTAGTTGTAGAGGTTGTACTTGCCCCGTCCTGACAGGATAATGTTGTAGGTATACTTTTTAAGGAGGAAATACTATGTGTTACATATTATGGCACTTATTTTGAGGACCTGGCCTTAGCTCCAGAAGAGGCCCCAGCGGGAACCTTGCTTAGATATCTTTCATGTGTATTGAGACTTAGACTTTGGTCTGTACTTATATTTGGATACTGAACTTTGTCTCCAGTTAGATACTTTGGAAGTGTATTATTAAGTCTGTGCTTGTTTACCTTCGCTTATAGATGTTGTGTTGTGATGAACCTTTAAATGTGATTTTAGAACTGTTAGCAGCTTAGATCCTTTATTGTCTATTCTTAGAACAGCTTACTACGCTTTAACCAAGTGTAGTGTCACTACCACTTTTCTAGCTTAGGGGTATTTTGGTCATTTTGGTCATTTTTGAAATTTTGTAAATTATTTGGAATTATTATTTATTATTTGGATTTATTATAATTAATATGATTTTTAGTGATTTTTAGTATAATTGATTTTGGCCCTATAGTTGACTTTGACTAGTATTGACTAGAAGACTAACCTAGTGACTAACCTAGGTTAAGACCACTTGGTTAGGTTAAGTAAACTTGGTTTGACCTAATTTAGTGAGGTTTAAGTCATTAGAACTTGTTTGGAGAGTTTGGAGTTGATTAGGCTAAAATGGCTTATGACTTCATAAGTCATGCCTAATGACTTAAGACTTAAAGCCCATAGGCCCACACCATGTAGCTAACCCTAACCCTAATCAGCCCATGGCAGCCACTAGTGATCCTTTCCCCCTATTTAATCCCCTCCTAGAATTTAGGGCTAGCCTCCATTGGGATTTGTGCAAGTTTTGGAAGAGGTGAGTCTCCATCTTTGTAAAATCATAGAAAATCCATTTCAACTCCATTTTCCTCCAAATTAATTGCATTAGGACCTAATTCTCATGTTCTTTCTGTTTGTGTAAGAATATTTCAGAGTAGGATCAATTTGTGGGAGTTTGGTGGCTTGAGGAACTCTTTCCAATTGGGACTTTTGTGAGGATTTGACATCAATAGGTATAATCTATTCTAACCCATGTAAATTTTGTTTAATTTCATTTCTAGGATGCCCTAACCCTAACCTAACTGTAGGAATAGGAATCCCTAATTTTTGTGTCCATTTCGTGTCCTTTTTGGACACGTATCAGTGACACATACCATGTGTTTGTTGAAATGCCTCAATGGATATTTCGTGGGAATTTTTGGATTGTGTTTGGATAGAAAATTAGTTTTAGGTCTCGCTTACACGTTTCTGTAGTTTTTGTGGTGTCTTGGTGTCGTGTCGAGTCCACACGGACACGCGAACACGTGGTCGCGCACGCGCGCGTGCACAGGCACTGTGCATGCCCTGCAGCTCGGGCACGATTGCGACACGGACACGCCTCCTCGACACGCCAAACTTGGCGTGTAGCAAGGGGCTGACACTGACACGGGGCTCCCTAATTTTCAGAGCCCCACGTATCGTATCGGACACGCACGAGCGTGTGCACCGATTTGTGCACTGCACAGTCGGCTGTTGAAACGTGCACTGACACGCGTGTCTCGTGTCGCGTACACGCGACGTGGACACATGGCAGGGTGCCCTAGCCCTAGCCTTAGTCTAGATCGACACGTGGACACAACCACGTGGGTTGTGTCGTGTCGTATCGTGCACACGGACACCGTGAACACGTGCACGCTGCTCGTTGTGGTGTGTGTCCAGTATTTTACTTTTATTGGGTTTTCTGTGATTGGACACGTTTGTGTCCACTTTTGTGGACACAAACACATCACATAGCACGAGCACATTATGTTTTAACTTTACCAACCTCTGTATTGAGTTTTAATTCAAATTCATTGTTCAATTCCCTATTTTTTTCTGAAACCTAGTATCAGTTATTTATTGATTTTTCCCAGATTTCTAATTTGAGTTTTGTCAATCATTTTAACCCACTAGCCACTGTTAAATTCATGGTTTTTAATCTCTTATATGTGTACCTACATGATATCTAATGGTATGAGGAAAATTGGACTATTTTGATGTGGTTTTGATTCAAAATCTGAAAATTCATTTAAGGACTGTTTTAACTGTTGTTGGGTTCAATACTGTTAACTGAGTTTGGGGTGTAAACTCTGAGTTTGTTCAATTCTGGAATGCCTATGGCTGAAATATGGGATTTCATATTGGGAGCTGTTAAATGGTATCAATGTGTGTATATATGTGTTGGTTTGAGCTGTTTGCTTAACACTGAAATCTAGAAATGGTATGGGAGGGTTTAAACTGAGATTGAGGGAAGTTTGGGACTGCAAATCTGGAATATGAAGTTGGGGTTCAAAACTGAAATTCTAAAAACTGATTTTTGGTTGTGTTTTAACTTAGATTGAGGGGGGGGTATTCCTATGTGTAAAAATCTGAGTTTGTACACTATTTTCCTCATTGTCCTCTATTCTCTCATACACATAAATATCACACTCACTCTATCACACACCCACACACTCATGTTTATGACACACTCTCATTTTGACACCCTCACTTAACTGTTATCTCTCACTCTTGTATTTGACACACACCCTCACTTATCCATCACCCTCTTCATACACACACCCTCTATCTAACACACACACACACTCACATGTCTATACACACACACACACAAACACTTGGACATGGCATGTCTCCCCTCTCTATACTTATGTATATATATGTATTAACCTATAATGTTGTATGGTATATACCTTAGCCTATAGGGTATATCCTAGTTATATTATTTAAATGGACCTATATGTCATGATTTCCTATATTAGTTTATGTTAATATTGTAATTAGTGTATTATTTAAATATAGGTATAGTCCTTGTGATATGATTTATAGGTTGGTTTAGACTATGGTATTGCCTATGGACATGGCCTAGTCTTTTGGCTATGGCATGGTATGCCTAGTATGGAGTCTAGAATAGACTGTTTAGCCTTGTTAGGACCTAGAATGACTTGTTAGACCTAGAATAGACTAGTTTGACTTAGATTTGACTTGGTCGACCTAGTTTGACTTCTAGGGTTGACCAGAGTTGACCAAGAGTTGACTTTGGTCTAGATTGACCTAGATTCATGTAGAATGTATTGATTTGCATCTTATTATCATTGTAGACTCATAGTGACTTGTACTGTTCTATAGGAGACAGACACCACTCCTCGGACAGTATATATTTTCCAGATTCACCGGATACAGGCGAGTACATTCTCTGATCATTTCATATCCTGTATTAGGAGTATATTTCCTGCTTTAGATTACTTTACATGATGCTGACATGTTGGAACACGGATTAGTACTATAAGGATCTTGTTGGGCGATGTTATCCCCTTAGCGGATACATTGGGTATTTCGTGTTCGTGTACTTTATCGTGAACATCGTGTACTCCTTGTATTTGTGACATTCGTGTACGAAACGTATGAAATCGTGTATAATCATGTATTCACATGACCTTCGTGTAAAATAACATAACTTAGCCAGATCCTTGTGTATTGATTGGGGCGGGGGAGTAGAAGTGGTTATGTATTCAATCCAGTAGATTACTCGTGTACAACCTCTGTAGATTACACGTGTATAACATCGTGCCGTTTACATAACCATCTTGTGCTCTGAATCACTAGACACTGTTAGTTCTCTATATACTGTAGCTATTTATTTACAGTCTTTCCTGTTTATCATATTATTCTTCATTTTCTTGTATCTTACTCTCTAGCATGATTATATATCCTGACCTGCTATGATTTGTTGAGATGTACTGTGCTCGCTCCTGTCCTGACTGGACCTGTTAAAATATTACAGAGGACGAGGCTGAGGCGTTCTGCCCTACTTACTACGGTGCTATACTAGATGAGTGCCTGGACTTGGACCAGCAGCAGGATCCACTAGCAGTAGATGACACTCCCTTAGACTAGGATTGTCTTTACTTTACTTGGATTACTGTATTTGGATTTCAGAGATTTGAGATATGTACTTATTTTTAGACACTTAGAATTCTGGATTTGTATCTCTGTGATATTTCTTTCCTGGATATTATCATCTATTATCATTCTATCTTATTCCTGTTCTACCTTAGCTGTGATTGAGTTATTTTCTGTTATGTCACCCCCATTCGGAGAGTATAACTATTTTTACCTTCAACTGATAGATTTTGTGACCTAGGACAGCGTTCTACCGCCGATACTGCGGCATAGGCTGGACGTACCCACGCCTCGTGCCCTTACTCTAGGGTGCGGGTCGTGACACGTTTTTAGTGGTGGCCCATGCAGGTCTGCGTTGGAAATGTAGTGGTATTCGAACTAGAATATCACTGCAGCCTACAGTAGGAATTAGTGTATTTTTTTGAAGGTACTCAATCACAATAGGAAAATCCCTTATCAGATTCTGTATATCTATTTTGCTGCTTATTGTCTTCCTTAGAAATTTAAACTGTCCTCCTTTGATTTTTTTGACTCATTCTCAATAATTGTTTCTTGTTTGATCTGTGTCACGCCCCAGAACCAGAATACTGGAGAGCGGGGGCAGACACAGCCAGCTACGTATATTGAAATAGAATACATCTCAACTATACGGTCACGGCTGTCTAGATATGAGGGTTTACTACAAGCCAGCAGTCTCTTAAGGTCAAGCCTATTGTCTCAATCTCAAGCAATTAACAGAGTTACAAGATATTAGAGCATCAAATATATATATATAAGGCGTCCCAAATATTACATATTGGATGATCATGAAGCTAGTCGTACAAAATGATAGGACTAGCAAGAGTTCAGTCATACATGATCAACCCTAGGATTTGTTAATCATGTTTACAGCCCGTAGGTAGACAGTAAGTAAATGTGCATCGAGCTAACAGGTGCTCGTCGGCTAAACGCCTCAAAAGAATAAATTTACATATAAGTGGGTGAAACAAAAAGGGAAAACCCACTCGTAGCCCGGGTTCCGTCTAGTGTTCACCATTGGGCTGGAAGCTGGGTAGATCCTCGGGAGCTGCTCCGAAATCTGGCCACACAAAACCAGCTGGGTCAAACCCCAGAAAGAGCAAGTGCCACAAAGGAGGCCACAAATAAGAACAAAAGCCAGCATATCAGAATATAAAGAATAAAGGAAAGTACAAGTAATAAAAGTACACAGGGCGATAAACGACTAGGGACGTGGAACCATTCCGGGAGCCAGGTTACAATCCTTAAACCAAACAAGGACCGGGATTGTAACCCTTCGCCTGAATAGCTCACTGCCTCTACCCATTTATCGTTAAAGATAAGTAAAATAATCATGATCAAGAGTTCCAGGTACAAGGCTAGACAAGACTTAGATAGGGCTGGACACCATTCATTCACAATCGGCCAAGCAAGTACTACGGCTTACTACTTTAACTAACTAGGGTTATCACAAGCCTAATTACTAACAAGATGCAAGTGAGAAACTCCCAGTCCCAAGCCCTGCAGACCATCCAGTTATCCTTCCGCGGGTTGAGAGTTATAGTTAGGTACATCGCCCGGGAGACAAATGTACCCTTAGGTGACTTAGAGGGTGCAACACATGACAGTGTGCTGGAAATGTGCTCTACTCGTCGGCAAGCTACAAGTCCATTAAAGCGCCCAGATAACGAGATTGCCTGTGACTGGGAATTCTCCATGTTCTAGTTTGATCTAATAATTAGCCTAATCCAATTTAGCGCGAGTCCCTGGCCGTGGTGTCCAGGAAGTCACGTCCTAGACATGATGCAAGACAAGACAAGTGGATTGTGCAAACAAGCAAGCAGGGTGTGTACTGCGCATGGAAGAGCTGCGCAAGAGTTGTCTTGCGCAAGGGTCACCTTGCGCAAGGGTAGACTGCGCAGGGGTTACCTTGCGCAAGGGTGGTTTGCGCAAGGGTGGGTTGCGCAGAAGTGAATTGCGCAGGAGCGGTTTGCGCAGAAGTGAATTGCGCAGGGGTCACTTTGCGCATGGCTAGATTGCGCATGGCTAGCTTGCGCCAGCGCAGTCCAGCGCAGCGCAAAGTGCTGGCCAAGTGACTGCGCAAACGGCCATGCGCTAAAGAGCACAGGCCAGGGGTGCGCAATCGGCCATGCGCTAAAAAGTGCAAGGCAGGGGGCTGTTCTTCCTGGCCGAGAGCAAGTCCAAAAATACCAAGAACTTCAATTCTTCATATTTTTGTCAAATCAAATCCAAATCTAGATTTTTTCAAAGTTCTAACTTGAGTAAAATTGAATTCTCTTCCACATGGAAGCATCAAAACAAGCAAAAATCAAAGTTTAATAGATCAAAACCAAGGATTTTCGAAAATGGTTAAAACCTAGATCTTGAAGAATGAAAGCTCCAAATCACAAAATTCCAAGTTCTAATGTTGATCTACATGTCCTAATCTATCAAATGGACAAATAAAATTGGGTGCTTATTTGTTGGCAAGGTGCACTTGCCTATTGGTTGGGGAGTTGTGTGGAAGAAGGAAGAAGAAGAAGTTTGTAAGAAATAAATGAGAGAATAAAGAGAAAAGAGAAAAGTAGGTGGTGTTATAAAGTGGGGGAGTTGTGGTGTGTTGAGGGAGGAGTGTAGGTTAAGGTATTCCATTCATGATGAACCAAACTAAACCAACTTTCACAAAATAAAACCAAGCCATGGTCCAAAATCCATTTACGAGAAACCAAAATCCGCAAGTCGAGAAAATAAAATGCGTGCCAAAAATCAAATACGAGCATAAATACGAAATACAGGAAATGGGAGTGACAACTCTACCCACCTTCAAAGAATTTCGTCCTCGGAATTTAATCAAGGAGCTAGAGATTGCCACGACAAGCTATACTAAGCACAGACAAGCTACACTAAGCAGTTCAATCATACAATCATACAATACAAGCAAGGAAGGGAAAGCGTAAGGCACAAGGAAGATATTATACCTCACGAGTCAAACAGGTAGGGATATCGCGATCGGATGTCGTCCTCACGCTCCCACGTTGACTCACCTAGAGAGTGATGACCCCAAGCAACACGGACTAAGTTAATAGTCTTGTTCTTAAGCGTCTTTTCTCTCCGGTCCAATATAGACACGGGCCTCTCCTCATACGAAAGGTTGGTACCAACAACCAATTCCGAATGATCTAGGATATGGCTCGGGTCCGGGATGTACCATCTTAATTGGGACACATGGAATACATCATGTACCTCACTTAGCGACGGCGGAAGAGCGAGACGATAGGACACATCGGCTACTCGCTCCAGAATATCGAACGGCCCTATATACCTAGGACTAAGCTTTCCCCGTACGCCAAAACGAATGACGCCACGGGTAGGCAAGATCCTAAGGAATATATGGTCGCCAACGGCAAATTCTAAGGGACGCCGATGAGCATCGGCCCAATGGCGCTGGCGATCCTGAGCAACTCGGAGGTGATCTCTGACTCTCCTAACCACTTCAACCGTCTGAGAAATCAGTTCTGGACCGAGCATCTGCCTCTCTCCGACATCGTCCCATGCTAACGGAGATCTGCACTTCCTGCCATACAGAGCCTCGAAGGGTGCCATCTGGATACTGGCCTGGAAACTATTATTGTACGAGAATTCCACTAGGTGCAGGTGATCCTCCCACGAACCATCGAAGTCAAGGGTACATGACCGTAACATATCTTCGAGAGTTTGTATAGTGCGCTCTGACTGCCCATCTGTCTGCGGATGATACGCTGAGCTGAACTTGAGACGAGTCCCCAAACTTTGATGAAGACTGCGCCAGAAGTGCGATGTGAATCTCGTATCCCTGTCCGATACTATGCTGACTGGCACTCCGTGAAGTCTGACAATCTGCCTGAGATACATCTCTGCTAGCTGTGCCGTCGACTGTCCAACTCTAAACGGAAGAAAGTGTGCCACCTTGGTAAGCCTGTCCACAATGACCCAAATAGCATCTCTGCCTGCCGGAGATCTGGGTAACCCAGTCACGAAATCCATGGTAATGTGCTCCCATTTCCATTCTGGGATCGACAAAGGTTGAAGAAGTCCAGCTGGTCTCTGATGTTCAGCCTTGACCTGTTGGCAAACCAAACATCGAGAGACATACCGGGCTATCTCTCTCTTCATACCATTCCACCAAAAGTGCTGGCGAATATCTCTGTACATCTTCGTGCTGCCTGGGTGAATGGAGTACTGCGAACTGTGAGCCTCTGCCATGACTTTATGTCTGATATCTCCACTGGGTACACAAAGACGCGTGTCGTGTCGAAGTGTACCATCCTCATAAATACATAACTCTGGCCTTATTCCTGCTTCGTACTCTGCTCTCAGCCGCTGAATCTTGGAATCTGTTAACTGTGCTGTCCGGATCCTCTCAACTATGGTGGACTGAATCTGTAGGCTGGCCATCAAGGCCACATTGGAAGGAAGAATCACTTCAATTCCCATCTTCTGAAGATCTGCCAATAGCTCTAGTTGTGCCGTCAGGAAATAAACTCCGGCTCTCCGGCTCAACGCATCTGCTACGACGTTGGCCTTCCCTGGATGATACTGCAAGTCCACATCATAGTCCACAAGTAGCTCGAGCCATCTTCTCTGCCGCATATTAAGATCCTTCTGGGTGAAAACATACTTCAGGCTCTTATGATTAGTGAATATCTCCACTCTGTCTCCGTACAAGTAGTGCCTCCACAACTTAAGTGCAAACACTACTGCTGCTAGCTCCAAGTCGTGGGTCGGGTAATTCTTCTCATGATCACGGAGTTGACGTGACACATAAGCAATTACCTTCCCATGCTGCATCAAAACACATCCCAATCCTCTGCCTGAAGCATCGCAGTAAACTGTGAATCCTCCGGTCCCATCTGGAAGTGTAAGAATGGGAGCCGTTATCAAACCTCGCTTCAACTTCTCAAATGATTCCTGACATTCTGCCGTCCAAACGAATGGCACATCCTTACGGGTCAACTGGGTCATCGGCGCTGAAATCCTTACAAAATCAGAGACGAACCACCGGTAGTAGCCGGCCAATCCAAGAAAGCTGCGAACATCTGCTACTGAGCTGGGTACTGGCCATGCCTCGATAGCTACAATCTTCTGGGGATCCACTTCCACTCCTCCTCTGGTAATGATGTGACCCAAGTAAGAAATGCGATCGAGCCAGAACTCGCATTTACTGAACTTGGCGTACAACTGGTGTTCTCTGAGAATCTGGAGGACAACTCTGAGATGCTGCTCGTGCTCTGCTTCACTCTTGCTGTAGACCAGGATGTCATCAAGGAACACTATCACAAACTGATCCAAGTAAGGCATAAAAATACGGTTCATGAGGTCCATGAACACTGCCGGCGCATTGGTCGCTCCAAAAGGCATAACTAGAAACTCCCAATGCCCGTACCTAGATCTGAACGCCGTCTTCGGGATGTCCTGCTCTCTGACTCTGATCTGGTGGTATCCTGACCGTAAGTCTATCTTCGAGAAAACTGAAGCCCCCTTGAGTTGATCAAACAAGTCATCTATCCTTGGAAGAGGGTATCTGTTCTTGATTGTCACTGAGTTCAAGGTACGATAATCAACACATAGCCTAGACGTACCATCCTTCTTTTTCACAAGAAGCATCGGGGCTCCCCAAGGCGATCCACTAGCACGAATGAATCCCTTGGTTCTAAGTTCTTCAATCATCTTGTACAAAATCTCCAATTCTGAAGGCGCCATCCTGTAGACTCGCTCTGATACTGGTGCTGTCCCGGGAATCAAGTCAATGGTGAACTCGATCTCTCGCTCTGGTGGCATCCCTGGAAGTTCCTCTGGGAAGACATCTGAAAACTCTTCAACTATCCGGGGCAACTGCGCTGTTGCTACTGCCATCTGCAATACTGGAGGAGATGGCTCTACGGTGCCTCTAGAAAATGAAAACTCTGGCTCTCCGGGAATACTAAAGACAACTCTGCCAGCATGGCAGTCTATCCTAGCATAATAGTTCCTCAACCAATCCATACCTAGGACTACATCATAGTCTGCCATAGGGAACTCTATGAGCCTAGCGGAGAATTCTCTACCGCTAACTACGATCCGACACGAGAAAAACACTCGATCTACTCCCACAAGACCATTACCAGTACGTATATTGAGCCTCATTGATAATGACTCGGGCTCCAACCCTATCTGTGTCGCGAATCGTACAGACATGAATGAATGCGATGCACCAGAATCAAATAATACAGATGCTGGAAAGGTGTTGACGAGAATAGTACCTGCCACTACCTCACCTGGTGTAACTTCTTCTTCCATGGTCATCATCATAGCCTGACCTCTAGCTGCGGGTCCCCTCTGCTGGAATCCCCTCTGTCGATTCTGTGCTGGAGCCTGGGTGAACTGCTGCTGGAAGGCCTGGGCCTGGGGCGCCAATGGCCTCGGGTACTGCTGTTGCTGCTGTTGCTGGACTGGAACTGGGGCTGGTCCTCTTACCGAAGAACTAGAAAGATTGGATGATGATGGACCTCCCCTATTCGGGCAGGTCCCTATCTTGTGATCTGCTCCTCCGCAAGCCAGGCACAATCCCTGTGCCCTACGACACTTTGCCACTACATGGCCCGGCTTCCCGCAATGAGAACATCCCACCGCGGAAGACTGCTTCTGCTTCTGCTGCTACGGGTACGTCGGGGTCGAATGCTGAACCGACGTCACTGAGGCCGCCCGCCTCGGAGTTCCAATGGTTATACCCCTAGCTGCCGGGGCTGGAGCTGAAGATTGGTGCATCTGGTTGTGGGACCGCTTCCTGCCTCCGGTCCTGTCCACAATTCTCCGGGAGGTATACTCATGCCTCCTTGCTGCCTTCAATACTGCATCGAACGTCTGGTGCTCGAACTGCTCGACAGCCAATAATATCTCTAAATACAGCCCCTGCTGGAACCGCTGGGCCCTATCGAATTCGGTTGCCACCAAGGTGGGGGCGAACCTACTCAGCCTGGAAAACTCGGTCGCATAGCCATCGACCGTCCTGCCTCCTTGCTTCAAGTTGGTGAACCGGGTCTGCAGGTCGTACCGTGCCACCGCATCGAAGTACTTTATCTGGAATCTCTCTCTGAACGTCGTCCAAGTGACTGGTGTTGCTAATCCCATGGCCTGAGCCGCCCACCAATCGCGAGCTAAGTCTAACAACTGTAGCCGTACCACGGCCACCTTCTCATTCTCAGGTGTCCTAGCTGCTTTTAGAACCACCTCGGTATCCTGAAGCCAAGCGTCTGCGGCAATCGCATCTTCACTACCGTCAAAGAAGGGAGGGTTCAAGCGCTTGAAACTGTTGGCCGCCTGATTCCCTTGGGGACCTCCTCGGTTTAGTGCATCATGAACTTCCTGGTGCAAGGCGTTGCCTCGACGATCTTGGGATGCAAGCAGTTCTCTGATAAGCCCTACCAAAGGTCCCTCATTCTGTCTAGCTGGTTGAACGGGCGGAGCTGCCTGAACTGGAGGTTCTGAGCCTCCGGAAAGCATAACTCGGGAGGCTACTCCAGAGTGCTGAGCTTGATCTTCCTGGCGCTGGGGTACTTGCCGAGCTCCCTCTGGCTGGTTGGCAGGTCCGGGAGTAATGCCGCTGAAGAAGACGACATAGAAAACAGTAAGAAAAGGACCAGGACAGATCAATGATACAAGCATGTGATCAGGTCAAGAATCTCAGGGATTTGAAGATACGAGCAGAGATCAAGGGAGAATATTGATTGAGACATCTATTCGGTAATCCCTCACATCTCTTGATTGACAAGACCTGCATAGGCCATCACTTAAACCATGTCACGCCCCAGAACTAGAATACTGGAGAGCGGGGGCAGACACAGCCAGCTACGTATATTGAAATAGAATACATCTCAACTATACGGTCACGGCTGTCTAGATATGAGGGTTTACTACAAGCCAGCAGTCTCTTAAGGTCCAGCCTATTGTCTCAATCTCAAGCAATTAACAGAGTTACAAGATGTTAGAGCATCAAATATATATAAGGCGTCCCAAATATTACATATTGGATGATCATGAAGCTAGTCGTACAAAATGATAGGACTAGCAAGAGTTCAGTCATACATGATCAACCCTAGGATTTGTTAATCATGTTTACAGCCCGTAGGCAGACAGTAAGTAAATGTGCATCGAGCTAACAGGTGCTCGTCGGCTAAACGCCTCAAAAGAATAAATTTACATATAAGTGGGTGAAACAAAAAGAGAAAACCCACTCGTAGCCCGGGTTCCGTCTAGTGTTCACCATTGGACTGGAAGCTGGGTAGATCCTCGGGAGCTGCTCCAAAATCTGGCCACACAAAACCAGCTGGGTCAAACCCCAGAAAGAGCAAGTGCCACAAAGGAGGCCACAAATAAGAACAAAAGCCAGCATATCAGAACATAAAGAATAAAGGAAAGTACAAGTAATAAAAGTACACAGGGCGATAAACGACTAGGGACGTGGAACCATTCCGGGAGCCAAGTTACAATCCTTAAACCAAACAAGGACCGGGATTGTAACCCTTCGCCTGAATAGCTCACTGCCTCTACCCATTTATCGTTAGAGATAAGTAAAACAATCATGATCAAGAGTTCCAAGTACAAGGCTAGACAAGACTTAGATAGGGCTGGACACCATTCATTCACAATCGGCCAAGCAAGTACTACGGCTTACTACTTTAACTAACTAGGGTTATCACAAGCCTAATTACTAACAAGATGCAAGTGAGAAACTCCCAGTCCCAAGCCCTGCAGACCATCCAGTTATCCTTCCGCGGGTTGAGAGTTATAGTTAGGTACATCGCCCGGGAGACAAATGTACCCTTAGGTGACTTAGAGGGTGCAACACATGACAGTGTGCTAGAAATGTGCTCTACTCATCGGCAAGCTACAAGTCCATTAAAGTGCCCAGATAACGAGATTGCCTGTGACTGGGAATTCTCCATGTTCTAGTTTGATCTAATAATTAGCCTAATCCAATTTAGCGCGAGTCCCTGGCCGTGGTGCCCAGGAAGTCACGTCCTAGACATGATGCAAGACAAGACAAGTGGATTGTGCAAACAAGCAAGCAGGAACACCCACGGTGTCAAGACAAGTCAAGTCAAGTTATCAAGTCAAGTCAAGTCAATAGTGCGCCGCCACGGACCACTTTCAAGTTATCAAGGTAAATCATGTCAGGGTACTTGTCAGGGGTGCGCCACGACGGGCCACTATCAAGTCAGGTTGGTCGTGTCAGGAGTGCACCACTACGGGTCACTGTCATGTTATACTAGTTCCTTGTCATACCATGCTGTGTACAATAGTTATTCCAAACATATTAAGCAAAATCAAGTTCATGCCAAAAGGCGTAAGGATATAAAATGGGCGTAAAATAACTAATAAAATACTAATATAAAATAGGACTGTAGAAGAGCCAAGATCAAGAAATAACAAATTCATCATAGACAAGTAGGTTGTGCAAGGGGGTCAGGGGTAGGTCTGTGCAGGGTATGTACTGCGCATGGAAGAGCTGCGCAAGAGTTGTCTTGCGCAAGGGTCACCTTGTGCAAGGGTAGACTGCGCAGGGGTTACCTTGCGCAAGGGTGGTTTGCACAAGGGTGGGTTGCGCAGAAGTGAATTACGCAGGAGCGGTTTGCGCAGAAGTGAATTGCGCAGGGGTCACTTTGCGCATGGCTGGATTGTGCATGGCTAGCTTGCGCCAGCGCAGTCCAGCGCAGCGCAAAGTGCTGGCCAAGTGACTGCGCAAACGGCCATGCGCTAAAGAGCACAGGCCAGGGGTGCGCAATCGGCCATGCGCTAAAAAGTGCAAGGCAGGGGGCTGTTCTTCCTGGCCGAGAGCAAGTCCAAAAACACCAAGAACTTCAATTCTTCATATTTTTGTCAAATCAAATCCAAATCTAGATTTTTCAAAGTTCTAACTTGAGTAAAATTGAATTCTCTTCCACATGGAAGCATCAAAACAAGCAAAAATCAAAGTTTAATAGATCAAAACCAAGGATTTCCGAAAATAGTTAAAACCTAGATCTAGAAAAATGAAAGCTCCAAATCACAAAATTCTAAGTTCTAATGTTGATCTACATGTCCTAATCTATCAAATGGACAAATAAAATTGGGTGCTTATTTGTTGGCAAGGTGCACTTGCCTATTGGTTGGGGAGTTATGTGGAAGAAGGAAGAAGAAGAAGTTTGTAAGAAATAAATGAGAGAATAAAGAGGAGAGAGAAAAGTAGGTGGTGTTATAAAGTGGGGGAGTTGTGGTGTGTTGAGGGAGGAGTGTAGGTTAAGGTGTTCCATTCATGATCAAATACGAGCATAAATACGAAATACAGGAAATGGGGGTGACAATCTGTGTCTCCAGGATGGTTGAGACGCGATCGCATCGCCCCGTGACGGGAGTGGCTGGAGAGGGGTCTGCCACCACTCGTGTCCAGCAGCCAGCTCCCAGTGCCACGGGGCCAGTGCAGCCCTCAGGAGTCGGTGTTTCTGCCACTTTTGGAGGAGCACCTCCACCAGTCAGGAGGCCGGTTGTGATTCCTGAGATCCTTCTACCGCAGTAGCCTCCGTCTGCGGGGATGGTAGATACTGCACATCTCTTCTCATTCGTGGAGAGGATTCTTGAGTCCCACCAGCAGCAGCAGACGAGGCAGACTGCAGATTTCAAGCAGGGGATCGATGAGGCACACCAGCTGGTTCGTACTACAATCAAGATGATCACAGCTCATGGGACCCAGCTGCAGCCCCGTCGGAGGGAGAAGGACATTCAGGACTTCCAAAAGATGCATCCTCGAAAGTTCTTCAGCACAGAGGGCATCCATGTTGCAGACGACTGGATAGAGCACATTGAGGAGATCTTCCGACTAGCAGAGATATCGGCTCGACTCAAGATCGAGGCGGCGGGCAGCCAGATGCAGGATTTGGCCCGTACGTGGTATCAGACAGATCCCAGGGTAGGAGTTGAGGGCCAGACTTGGGCCCAGTTCAAGGAGCTGTTTAAGGAGCAGTTCTTTCCTGATGTTGTCTTGGGAGGTATCGAGGCACAGTTCGAGGCTCTGGTTCAGGGGAACCAGACGGTAGCTGAGTACGCCGGGGAGTTCTGCAGATTGGCCCAGTTTATAGATGACTTGACAGAGAAGACGAAGGCGAGGAAGTTTTGTCGAGGTCTGATTAGAGAGATTCGGTCGCTGACTAAGAGCGACTGGAACGCCACTTTGCTGAGATATTTTCTGGTGCTATGGCGGCGGAAGACGACCTAGGGCTGAAGCAGAAGAGTGGTCGCAACTTCCAGAGTGGCAGTAGCAGTCACGGGCAGGCCAAAAGGCCTCACTTCCAGCAGCACTTTCAGCAGCAGAGGCCAGTTCAGCAGCACCAGCATCAGGGTCGTACACCTTTTCAGCAGGTGCAGCACCAGCAGTAGAGAGGGCAGTAGGCACCCAAGCAGCAGGCTGTTAGTTGTACTTTCTGCAAGAAGCCTGGGCACAAGTGGGACGAGTGCAGGAAGAGACTCGGTAGATACTTGATGTGTGGATCAGCAGACCACCAAATGCGAGAGTGTCCAGTTGCGTCGATGCGTCCGATACCAGGAGGAGCTGGAGCAGCCAAGGCTCCAGCAGGCCAGCAGAGGGGACCAGCCCTGCAGACCCAGCATCAGAGGTTCCAGCAGCACCAGCAGCAGGCACGAGGTGGACAGCAGGGGCGAGCTTTCGTCATGGCAGCTGAGGATGCCGAGGCCATCGGAGAGCTGATAGCAGGTTCGGTTCTTCTCGATTCCCTTCCAGTATTTGCACTCTTTGATTTTGGGGCTTCCCACAGCTTTGTGTTAGTATCGTATGCTATTAGACACAGTTTGGTTTCTGAACCATTGCCTAGGACCTGCAAGATCACGACCGGGGGTGGGGTCATCCTCGTGAGTGATGTTTGCAGAGGGCGAAGCGTCTTATTGGGTGGCCGAGAGTTGGGAGTGAGTTTACTCGTCATGCCATTACCGAACTACGATATAGTATTAGGTATGGACTGGCTGAGTAGACACCACGCCCGTATTGATTACCGAGGGGATAGAGTTTTGTTCGGGGCGCCAGGAGAGCCAGAGTTTGAGTACACCCGACGGCAGGCAGAGCAGGACGACGGAGTCTTCTGTAGAGCTTCAGTTGAGGAGCAGGTGGCTCCTCATCCCTTGATCACAGAGTTTATGGACGTATTTCCAGAGGAGTTGCCGGGGCTTCCACCGGACAGAGATGTAGAGTCCTCGAAAGACTTGGTTTTCGGCGCAGAACCGATCTCCCAGCATGTCTATCGAGTGAACAACAGCAAGTTGGTGGAGCTGAAGAAGCAGGTGGATGAGCTGCAGGACAAGGGCTTCATTCGCTCGAGTTCTTCACCTTGGGGTGCATCGGTACTTTTCGTACCCAAGCAGGATGGGTCGGTACGGATGTGTATCGACTACAGGGCACTTAACAACCTGACAATCAAGAACAGATACCCACTGTCGCGGATCGATGATCTATTTGATCAGTTGAGCGGAGCTCGGGTATTCTCCAAGATTGATTTGAGGTCAGGTTATCACCAGGTGAAGGTGAAGAGGGAGGATATTCCCAAGACCGCTTTCAGGATGCGGTATGGCAGTTTGAGTTTTTGGTTATGCCGTTTGGGCTAACCAATGCACCAGCAGTGTTTATGAATCTAATGAACAAGGTGTTCCACCAGTACTTGGACAAGTTCGTGGTGGTGTTCATTGATGATATCTTGGTATATTCTAAGACAAAGGAGGAGCACGAGGAGCATCTGCGGATAGTGCTAGAGACTCTCAGGAGGGAGCAGCTTTATGGGAAACTCTCCAAGTGTGAGTTTTTCTTGGACCAGGTGGACTTCTTGGGGCACGTGGTGACTGGAGATGGTATCTCAGTTGACCCCAAGAAGATTGTAGCAGTTGAGGCTTGGACATCGCCGACTTCAGTGGCAGAGATCAGGAGTTTCCTGGGGCTGGCAGGATACTATAGGAGATTTGTGCAGGATTTCTCCCGGGTTGCAGAGCCGTTGACACGGTTGACCCGAAAGGATGCTGAGTATGTTTGGTCAGAGGAGTGTCAGGCAGCTTTTGATGAGTTGAAGAAGCGGCTTACGACAGCTCCGATTCTGACATTGCCTTCAGGATCGGGTGGATTCAATATTTATAGTGATGCTTCAGGGAAGGGGCTGGGTTGCGTCTTGCAGCAGCATGGGAAAGTGATTGCCTATGCTTCCAGGCAATTGCGTCCCCATGAGAAGAACTACCCTACCCATGACCTGGAGCTGGCGGCGGTGATTTTTGCTTTGAAGTTGTGGAAGCACTATCTGTATGGCAAG
Source organism: Iris pallida (assembly GCA_029216955.1). Taxonomy (NCBI): domain Eukaryota; kingdom Viridiplantae; phylum Streptophyta; class Magnoliopsida; order Asparagales; family Iridaceae; genus Iris; species Iris pallida. The sequence goes on from JANAVB010034417.1 coordinate 17,021,945, forward strand.
AGGGTGGAGATTTTCACAGATCACAAAAGCTTAAAGTATGTGTTTACACAGAAAGAGCTCAACATGAGACAGCACAGATGGCTAGAGTTGATGAAGTACTTTGACATCTCACTTCAGTATCACCCAGGGAAGGCCAACGTGGTTGCCGATGCCTTGAGTAGGTATCCGACAGCCATGTGTTTGACTATGGATCGACACTTGCTTGCAGACTTGGAGAGCCTTGGGATTGAGGTGATCGTGCCCGGAGTACAGATGCAGTTATGGGGCCTTCAGATACAGTCGGACTTGATGGACAGGATCAAGGCGACACAGTTCGAGGATGTGGCTCTGCAGTGTATCCGAGAGCAGATCAGTACAGGATTGGAGGATAGTGAGTTTTCACTTGCAGAGGATGGTGCCCTGAGGCACGGTTCCCGGTTATGTGTGCCTAACGGGGAGCTCAAAGAGCAGATCATGCAGGAGGCTCAGAGATTGCTGTACTCTGTATATCCTGGTGCCAACAAGATGTACAGGGATCTGCAAGAGCATGTCTGGTGGTACGGAATGAAGCGGGAGGTGTCCCACTTCGTAGCTAGATGCTTGGTCTGTCAGTAGGTCAAGGCAAAGAGGCAGAGGCCCGGAGGATTATTGCTGCCGTTGCCCATTCTAGAGTGGAAGTGGGAACATATCACCATAGATTTTGTATCCGGGTTGCCGCGTACACCAGAAGGAAAAGACGCAATTTGGGTCATCGTTGACAGGTTGACCAAATCGGCCCACTTCTTGCCATTCAAGATGGGTACGTCTACAGAGAGGCTCGTGGAGTTGTATATGAGACAGATAGTCAGGATTCACGGAGTTCCCGTCAGCATAGTCTCAGATCGGGATAGTCGCTTTACTTTCCATTTCTGGAGGAGTCTGCAGACTAGTCTGGGCATTCAGCTCAAGTTTAGTACTGCATATCACCCCCAGACGGACGGACAGTCAGAGAGGACTATTCAGACACTTGAGGATATGCTGCGGACGTGCGTCCTAGATTTTGGAGGTTCCTGGGAGGATCACCTATATTTGGTGGAGTTTGCTTACAACAATAGTTTTTAGGCCAGTATTGAGATGTCACCGTTTGAGGCTCTGTACGGGCGTAGGTGTCGTACACCCTTATCTTGGGATGATGTTGGAGAACGAGCTTTACTGGGACCAGAGATGGTTGTTGACACAGTCGAGAAGGTGAAGCTCATCAGGGACAGACTTTACGTGGCGCAGGACAGACATCGGCACTGGACCGATAGCCACCGGAGGCCGCTGGAGTTTGAGGTACAGATTTAGAGATAGGATTAGATGTAGGTTGTTTTTTTGTTTTTTTTGATTGATCGTGTTTGATTTTTAGTAACTTGAGACCTTGCTTGTGATTAGGTCGGAGACATAGTTTTTCTGTGGATATCTCCGACTCGTGGTACGACACATTTTGGTGGAGGTGGGAAGCTTAGTCCGTGCTTCATCGGCCCTTTCATTATTAGCGGGAGAGTCGGTGACGTGGCATACAGGCTAGAATTGCCACCTGCACTAGTGGGAGTTCACAACGTATTCCACGTGTCACAGTTGAGACGGTACGTGGCTGACCCTAGCCATGTGCTCGATCATTCGGAGATTAAGGTTGGGCCTACTCTCAGTTATCCAGAGCAGCCTGTGGAGATTCTGGATCGCCGAGAGAAGGTATTGAGGAACTAGGTGATACCCTTGGTACGCGTCGCATGGAGGCATTATTCTCCAGGAGAGTCTACCTGGGAGCGGGAAGATGAGATGCGCGAGCGGTACCCCTATCTTTTTGGACCTTGAGGTATACTTTTATATCCTTCTCAGCAGTTTAGTTTCGCCATTAATTTCGAGGACGAAATTATTTTAAGGAGGGTAGATTTGTCACTACCACTTTTCTAGCTTGGGGGTATTTTGGTCATTTTGGTCATTTTTGAAATTTTATGAATTATTTGGAATTATTATTTATTATTTGGATTTATTATAATTAATATGATTTTTAGTGATTTTTAGTAATTTTTAGTGATTTTTAGTATAATTGATTTTGGCCCTATAGTTGACTTTAACTAGTGTTGACTAGAAGACTAACCTAGTGACTAACCTAGGTTAAGACCACTTGGTTAGGTTAAGTAAATTTGTTTTTGACCTAATTTAGTGAGGTTTAAGTCATTAGAACTTGTTTGGAGAGTTTTGGAGTTGATTAGGCTAAAATGGCTTATGACTTCATAAGTCATGACTAATGACTTGAGACTTAAAGCCCATAGGCCCACACCATGTAGCTAACCCTAACCCTAATCAGCCCATGGCAGCCACTAGTGATCCTTTCCCCCTATTTAATCTCCTCCTAGAATTTAGGGCTAGCCTCCATTGGGATTTGTGCAAGTTTTGGAAGAGGTGAGTCTCCATCTTTGTAAAATCATAGAAAATCCATTTCAACTCTATTTCCCTCCAAATCAATTGCATTAGGACCTAATTCTCCTGTTCTTTCTGTTTGTGTAAGAATATTTCAGAGTAGGATCAATTTGTGGGAGTTTGGTGGCTTGAGGAACTCTTTCCAATTGGGACTTTTGTGAGGATTTGACATCAATAGGTATAATCTATTCTAACCTATGTAAATTCTGTTTAATTTCATTTCTAGGATGCCCTAACCCTAACCTAACTGTAGGAATAGGAATCCCTAATTTTCGTGTCCATTTCGTATCCTTTTTGGACACGTATCAGTGACACATACCATGTGTTTGTTGAAATGCCTCAATGGGTATTTCGTGTGAATTTTTGGATTGTGTTTGAAAAGAAAATTAGTTTTAGGTCTCTCTTACATGTTTCTGTAGTTTTTGTGGTGTCTTGGTGTCGTGTCGAGTCCACACGGACACGCGAACACGTGGCCGCGTGCGCGCGTGCACAGGCACTGTGCATGCCCTGCTGTGCGGGCGCGATTGTGACATAGACACGCCTCCTCGACACGCCAAACTTGGCGTGTAGCAAGGGGATGACATTGACACGGGGCTCCCCAATTTTCAGAGCCCCATGTGTCGTGTCGGACACGCACGAGCGTGTGCACCGATTTGTGCACTGCACAGTTGGCTGTTGAAACGTGCACTAACACGCGTGTCTCGTGTCGCGTACACGCGACGTGGACACGTGGTAGGGTGCCCTAGCCCTAGCCCTAGTCTAGGTCGACACGTGGACACAACCACGTCGGTTGTATCGTGTCGTGTCGTACACACGGACACCGTGAACACGTGCACGCTGCTTGCTGTGGTGTGTGTCCAGTGTTTTACTGTTATTGGATTTTCTGTGATTGGACACATTTGTGTCCACTTTTGTGGACACAAACACATCACATAGCACGAGCACATTATGTTTTAACTTTACCAACCTCTGTATTGAGTTTTAATTCAAATTCATTGTTCAATTCCCTATTTTTTCTGAAACCTAGTATCAGTTATTTACTGATTTTTTCCAGATTTCTAATTTGAGTTTTGTCAATCATTTTAACCCACTAGCCACTGTTAAATTCATGGTTTTAAATCTCTAATATGTGTACCTACATGATATCTAATGGTATGAGGAAAATTGGACTGTTTTGATGTGGTTTTGATTAAAAATCTGAAAATTCATTTAAGGACTGTTTTAACTGTTGTTGGGTTCAATACTGATAACTGAGTTTGGGGTGTAAAATCTGAGTTTGTTCAATTCTGGAATGCCTATGGCTGAAATATGGGATTTCATATTGGGAGCTGTTAAATGGTATCAATGTGTGTATATAAGTGTTGGTTTGAGCTGTTTGCTTAACACTAAAATCTGGAAATGGTATGGGAGGGTTTAAACTGAGATTGAGGGGAGTTTGGGACTGCAAATCTAGAATATGAAGTTGGGGTTCAAAACTGAAATTCTGAAAACTGATTTTTGGTTGTGTTTTAACTTAGATTGAGGGGGGAGGGGTATTCCTATGTGTAAAAATATGAGTTTGTACACTGTTTTCCTCACTGTCCTCTATTCTCTCACACACCTAAATATCACACTCACTCTATCACACACCCACACACTCATGTTTATGACACACACTCTCATTTTGACACCCTCACTTAACTGTTATCTCTCACTCTTGTATTTGACACACACCCTCACTTATCTATTACCCTCTTCACACACACACCCTCCATCTAACACACACACACACTCACATGTCTATACACACTCACACATACACTTGGACATGGCATGTCTCCCCTATCTATACTTATGTATATATATATATTAACCTATAATGTTGTATGGTATATACCTTAGCCTATAGGGTATATTCTAGTTATATTATTTAAATGGACCTATATGTCATGATTTCCTATATTAGTTTATGTTAATATTATAATTAGTGTATTATTTAAATATAGGTATAGTCCTTGTGATATGATTTATAGGTTGGTTTACATTATGGTATTGCCTATGGCCCATGGCCTAGTCTTTTGGCTATGGAATGGTATGCCTAGTATGGAGTCTAGAATAGACTGTTTGGCCTTGTTAGGACCTAGAATGGCTTGTTAGACCTAGAATAGACTAGTTTGACTAGTTTGACTTAGGTTTGACTTGGTTGACCTAGTTTGACTTCTAGGGTTGACCAGAGTTGACCAAGAGTTGACTTTGGTCTAGATTGACCTAGATTCATGTAGAATGTATTGATTTGCATCTTATTATCATTGTAGACTCATAGTGACTTGTACTGTTCTATTGGAGACAGACACCACTCCTCGGACAGTATATATTCTCCAGATTTACCGGATACAGGCGAGTACATTCTCTGATCATTTCATATCCTGCATTAGGAGTATATTTCCTGCTTTAGATTACTTTACATGATGCTGACACGTTGGAACACGGATTAGTACTATATGGATCTTGTTGGGCGATGTTATCCCCTTAGCGGATACATCGGATATTTCGTATTCGTATACTTTATCGTGAACATCGTGTACTCCTTGTATTTGTGACATTCGTGTACGAAATATGTGAAATCGTGTATAATCATGTATTCACATGACCTTCGTGTACAATAACATAACTTAGCCAGATCCTTGTGTATTGATTGGGGCGGGGGAGTAGAAGTGGTTATGTATTCAATCCAGTAGATTACTCGTGTACAACCTCTGTAGATTACTCGTGTATAACATCGTGCCATTTACATAACCATCTTGTGCTCTGAATCACTAGACACTGTTAGTTCTCTATATACTGTAGCTATTTAATTACAGTCTTTCATGTTTATCATATTATTCTTCAGTTTCTTGTATCTTACTCTCTAGCATGATTATATATCCTGACCTGCTATGATTTGTTGAGATGGACTGTGCTCTCTCCTGTCCTGACTGGACCTGTTGAAATATTACAGAGGACGAGGTTGAGGCGTTCTGTCCTACTTACTACGGTGCTACACTAGACGAGTGCCTAGACTTGGACCAGCAGCAGGATCCACTAGCAGTAGATGACACTCCCTTAGACTAGGATTGTCTTTACTTTACTTGGATTACTGTATTTGGATTTCAGAGATTTGGGATATGTACTTATTTTTAGACACTTAGAATTCTGGATTTGTATCTCTGTGATGTTTCTTTCCTGGATATTATCATCTATTATCATTCTATCTTATTCCTGTTCTACCTTAGCTGTGATTGAGTTATTTTCTGTTATGTCACCCCCATTCGGGGAGTATAACTATTTTTACCTTCAACTGATAGATGTTGTGACCTAGGACAGCGTTCTACCGCCGACACTGCGGCATAGGCTGGACGTACCCACGCCTCGTTCCCTTACTCTAGGGTGCGGGTCATGACATGTAGGCTGGACATGGCTCGGCCCGGCCCAACAATTTGGGTAACGGGTCGTGACATATTTTTAGTGACGGCCCATGCAGGTCCAGATTTAAATTGTTTGGTTACACCAAACATGCCTGCAATTAGGATCTAGGACAACTTGTTAACACTAGGTACAAATATTTAGAACACCTAGAGGATTTCTAGGATTGCAACATAGGAAAACTCATCACAACATAGGACCGTTAACTGTATTTAGTTTCTTGCTTGAAATTCAGTGGGTTATAATTTTGACCAGGATAGTACCCTTGGGATGACCCCTGAGGATCTCACTCTAGTCTTATCTAGAAATCTGTTTCCACTTATTTCTATTTGTTCTTCCTTAAATTCGTTGTTGAATTTAATTTCTGATTTTCGTTGTTGACTTTGATCTTGCATCGTGATAAATTTTGTGGATTGAATTATTATATATCCTGATAAGGTAAATGTCTGCTTTAGTTATGGAGTTTAGAATTTATCGCAGCTATATTAGCTGGTATGACAAAAACATAGGGTTTGATTTTGGGTATACTTATCTTAGTTATGAAATTTAGATTTTTCTCGCAGCCATACCAGTTGGAGTGCTAAAAATTCTAGATGACATGATTATAGGGTGTATACCTTAGTTATGAGTCTATCCTTTATTGCATATAAGCTTACTGGTGTGGCAAAAATTCTGGCAACATAATTTCAGGAAGACGTATATGGTTATCAGATCTTATCTCAACTTGGTTCACTTTGTTATGACCGAATGAGTAAGAATAAATTCTTATTATCATTCTTTCCCGTCTTGACTAGCTCTGTTATATCTACATCTATAACTAGGATTACAGGTTCTCTAGGACTTTCCAATAGGATTGCTTTCGCGTTATCTTTTGGACATAGTTATTTTTGTGTTCCATCTTTCCTATGACTTGACTAAACTCTTTCTCGTTAACCTCTTGGGTAATTCTTCTCGTTATACATCTCGTTGTCTCCGTACCAATCTTGGAGATTTTTCGATAAACTTTTCTGTCTTGCTTGACCCTTTAACTTGTTTGGACACTGTTATGGATTGCTTGACCTAGTCTTAGGCCTTGTTACCTTTTACTTGATAAACGACCGAAATAGCCAAACCTTGTTAACTGATTCCATAGTATAACTATAAATGTATTGTATGGTTGTGATAAGTACTTATCCTGGAGATTGGTTAGATTAAGCTTATAGGACAAGTATGGGTGACTGACTGTAGCAGACTTGAAAACCATTAAGAACGATTGTATTGATAGTATAATTTGATTATAGGGTATCTGAGATGGAATAATGAGATACTATATTATTGTGACTATGGATTGAGGATTAAAATCTTGTGTTTAGAAGTTGAGGATTTAACATTTGTAGAATTTGGTTGGTTACCTCTAGCTAATTGCATGTGATTAGAGAGTAGATCGATATGTGGAATGATATAGAATAAGTTAGAATGAGATATAATATTGCATAGAGATCGAAAAGATATCAGTTAAAAAGACAAGGAACAAGACATATGTACATTGGTGATAAATAAATTGGGAGTTTTGAAATCGAGGATTTATATTCGGAGGACTTGTTGAGTAAAAAGAAGAAGGCTCTACGCCAAGGATAAGAATTGAACGTATAATTTCAAGGAGAAGCTGTAGAGAAAAGGATTGACGACAAATAATGCAAAGGGCCTGTGGATTGATATAATAAGGATACTTAGGATATGATAAGGAAATCAAGTATTTACAATTGAGGTTGAAAATATGGGTGATGATTAAGCATTTTAGGCTTATAGACATACCCAGGGAATGACCTATATTTTAGGGTATACGTTAAGATTTCATGTTAGTATGGAAGATTCTAAAGGATATATGACGTAGTTTGTGATAGAAGGACTTTATAGAACCTGAACCAAAAAGATTGTAAGGAGAAACAGAAGAGATAATTTCAAGGGTAGCAGATTGAGTATCGTAGCCAGAGCAGCTACATGTTATAGTTTGGCCTATTGGATGATTTTTAATTTCGAGGACGAAATTCTTGTAAGGTGGGTAGGATGTAAGCCCCCTGAATTTCAGGGTTTATTTTAAATTTTCTGAATGAATTATTTTCGATAAATATTTTATTATTTAATTTTTTTGATCATTAATGTTACTTTTCGTAACTTTGACTTCTGGAGCATCAGGGATACCAATCTCTGTAAACTCTCTTCACGAGTTTTGATGTAGACAAGATTATCTTCATTTTGATATATCATGTCCCACTTAAACTCGTTCCCTTGTGCTCTTTTTGTATCGCGCAATTTCGGGTCAACTTAGACCAATTAATCGTTGAATAATTATTCCCACTTTTATTTTTGATCATCGTTTGCACGTCACCGTGACTTTTAATTTAGGAGCACCAGACCAGTCATTTTCTCAGAACCAACTTCTCATAAATGATCTACTCGAGACGCTCTCCACCCATGACCTTCGTGTCCCACTCAGACATTCTATTTTGTGCTTCATTTTCTTCGCACAATTTTTGGGTCAATTTAGGCCGATTAATTATCTACCGTAAAACCTGATTTATTTTTTAATTTAATTTCGGGACCCGACATCGATCCAACCTAGTCGACACAAAGTATGGACATGGCCCACATGAAGCCTACTACCCACATGACGTTTGTGTCTAATTTATTTGAGCTCCCGCATACTTATTTATCCGTGATCATAAATACCTATTTTAATTTCATTATTTCACCCTGTCCGATTTTGACCCAATCCGGCTCGACCGAACTCGAACCCAAGCTCCATATTGTTCTTCCATAACTATCCAAACACCCCACATAATTTTTCTATTTTGAAAATATCTCTTCCTCCCTTTACTTTATTAAATATCTTAAAATATCTCATATATATATATATATATATATATATATATATATATATATATATATATATATATATATATATATATATATATATATACACTCTCTCTCTCCGATAACAAATACAAACACCACCTCACCCCACTCCCCTCTCCTTTACAGCACACACCCCCCTTTGGAGCGACCTCCCTCTCTCCTCTCAAATATCTTCCCCGCTCTCTCACTCTCCTATTCTCACACACCCTCTTTACATATATACACACCCACACATACAACACAACACACACACACACAACTCTCCCACTTCAACCATCACTACCACCATCCGCCACCACCACCACCACCACCACCACCACCGTGAACTCCACCACCCACAGCCTCCTCCTCCTCCTCATCCTCCTCCATTCTTCATCACCATGCTCCACCACCATTAACCATCATACTCACCACCACCAACACCACCTTCCTCCACCACCATAGTGCCGCCTCAGCCACCGTCGGCCACCGCCACGCGCGTGCGCCGGGCCGGCAGCGCAGCCGCAGCAGTGGCATGCAGCAGCAGTTGCCAAACGCAGCAGCAGCGCGAACGTGCGCGCGCGCGGGCCGCCGTTGTGCGCCGTCGCGCCACCGCACGACCTCCGTGGTCATCCCCTGATGCGCGCGCACCTCCGGCGAGCCACCCCGTGGCCACCGCCCGCTTCTCCGACGCGCCGAATAGCCTATTCGTACGTTTTGAACGGAATCCCGTCGTGACGCGCGAGTTTGGAACTCAAAATTCATGTCCCGATGCAGCGACTTCGTGCATATTTTCTAGGAGATTCGACCATTGGATCGACGAACTTTTTGCTCCGTCTCAATCTTGGTATATCCATATTCACTCCTCTCAATTTTCGTCCGTTAATTTCGTCGTTTGATACCTCAAAACTTGCCACCAAGTTGACGTTTTAAATTGAACTGTTTTTGGATAGTTTCGTAGATCCGACTTCGTCAGCTCGTAACTCCATTGTCACAGCTCCGGTTGGCGTACTACCAGTTCCTGTGCGCAGCTGGTATAACCCTCTTCCTGTCTCCTTTAAGTTTCATTTCATCATAAGGACGTTTGGTTGGTCGAATTCGAGGCCAATTGGTCGTCCGAATTCTTTAATTTGCACTTGTTAAATTCCATTTTTGAACCCGAGACTCCGGATTCAATTTCTGACTCCACCAGTAGACTCGTGGCGTCGTTCTGGCATGTTTTCATGTAAAGTTTGCTTGATTTGGTGAACGTGGCCCCTGGCACGCATTTTTGGTACAAAATGGATCTCACTTTTCGAGTCAACGTGTCACTTTGAGATCGGCTCATCGGAATCCAGTTTCGGATATACCGTTGAGTTTGTATCGTCATTCTGGACTCGTTGACATATAATTTGCTGAGTTTTGAAGACATTTGCTCCGACACGCATTTCGGTGCAAACTGGATTCCAAATGTCCGTGTCAACGTGTCATTTTGAGATTGGCACATCGGAATCCTATTTCGGATATACCGTTGGGTTCGTATCATCATTCTGGATTCATGGACATATAATTTGCTAGATTTTATAGACTTCTATCCCGACACATTTTTTGGTGCAAAGTGTGTCCAACGGCGGATATCATTTTGACCCGAAATTACCGTTTTGCTCCTGTGTCTAAATTGGACTTTTGGGTAGGCTATCCTAGCTAATTTGACCATTCTGGAAATGTTGGTGATATTTATTTTATTATCCGACAACATCTGTAGATTTTGCTTATGTATTATCCTTAATTTGTAATTAATTATTTTTCCAGAATTTATTACTTACTGTTTTTGAATTTTTATATATATTTTAATTGCTATAAAAATCTGAAAAGAATTGTATTTAAATACTATGTTAATTTAGATAATTTATTATAATTTTTCCAGTATTTAATAAGTACTTTTGGTATTTTATAAAAATCGAAAAACAGAACTCATTTTCAGTATATTTATGTTTGTTGATTTTTAATAATTATTTATGAAGTTTTATAAATTCCAAAAAAATTAGTATAAATTTTTATAATTAACAAGGATCATTTTGGTACTTTATTTTATATATAATTGAGCTTTTTGTCTATCTCAAAAATTATTGGAACTCAGTGTACAGTTTGATTTATTTATTGAATAGTTACGACTTACAATATTTTGTGTTGATTTGAGTTATTGTAGTATTGGACCTCAACCTACACTAGTGTAAAGGCTTTGGAAAATTAGTTTGGATATAGTGGCACTCCACATTAGACTTTTATGCTAGTTTCCCACTTGGCTAGTATCCAGTTAGGAGTCGTGTCACACCACTAGTGTAATATTGAACATAACTTAGAGGCTGAGTTTGCATATCATTATTGACAGGACACCGCACATCTATATCTTCGTACTAGTATTCTTGCTTTGCTCGAGGCAAGTACATCTACAAACTCATTTACTGTCCTTTAATGCTAGAACATGTATTAACCCTGTTAAAATACTGATCCTTGAGGTAGCAAGTTAAATCTTCACATGTTGTATTACTTACAGTACCTGCCATGCTTAGGACAGTTCTTATATCTTTACATGCTTCTTACAGGTTCTCAGTACATGTTTCACTATGCATTATATTGCTCTGAGTATTCACATATTTTATACTGCTCCCAGTATCTCTCACATGTTCTATATCGTTCTCGTATCTCACACATGTTTTTACTGTTCTCGTATCTCTCATATATTAGAATCTGGTTTATAGGGAAACTGATAGTTGAGTACGTGATCATGCACCCTTCTTCCGTACGTACGTACCGAGCAAGGTTGACATTTTATGTATACCTTATCGTAGACGCACCAGCTGTATTTGTACGTATATACATCTATCGCTTGCTTTACTTGTACGAAAGTACATTTTAGATACTTGTACCACAATACATTTTACACCTATTGACGATCACGTACCTGCTACAGTTTTAAACATTACATATGCATCTGTCTCTATGACATATGTGTCCTTGCCATGATAGACTATGAGTTGCCATGTTTCCTATGCTACTATGATACTGTGATTCCAGTTATACCATGATTCCAGTTATGCCATGTTCCCTATGTTACTATGATACTGTGATCCCAATTGTACCATGAGGCCATGTTTCCAGTATTTTCTGTTTTATAGACTTATCATACCATATTTCTTGTTGTACATCTCTTTCATTATATATTCAATATTTTAGTTGTAGAGGTTGTACTTGCTCCCGTCCTGACAGGATAATGTTGTAGGTATACTTTTCAAGAAGAAAATGCTATGTGTTACATATTATGGTATTGATTTTGAGGACCTGGCCTTAGCTCCAGAAGAGGCCCCAGCAGGGAACCTTGCTTAGATATCTTTCATGTGTATTGAGACTTAGACTTTGGTCTGTACTTATATTTGGATACTGGACTTTGTCTCAAGTTAGATACTTTGGAAGTGTATTATTAAGTCTGTGCTAGTTTACCTTCACTTATAGATGTTGTGTTGTGATGAACCTTTAAACGTGATTTTAGAACTGTTAGCAGCTTAGTTCCTTTATTATCTATTCTTAGAACAGCTTACTATGTTTTAACCAAGCGTAGGCTGGACATGGCTCGGCCCGGCTCAACAATTTGGGTAACGGGTCGTGACAATCCGTATTTACTTATTTCTGTCTCTATCCGTTGTTGTGTTAGTTATTGTTGGTTTTAGTTCATAGTTTGGCTTTTTTTGTGGTACTTGCTATTGGGGGTCTGACTCCACTGGTTTTGTTTGGCCAGATCTGATAGAGGAGCCCGGAGGATCTTTCATACCATCTACTCGACGGTGACTACCTGGAGCACCATAGTACCTTAGTGGGTTTTTCTATATCATTCTTCCACTAGTTATGTACATTATTCTTTTGTGGCATTTAGTCTCTGAGCATGTGTTTAGCTCGTATTTTGGATCTTGACATTTAACCTACGGTTCTAAACATGATTTGCGTATTCTAGACTATAGCTAGAGCTTACCATGTATGACTATTACTCTTGCTAGTTATTAACTTTGTATTACTAGCTTCATGATCATCCATGTGTATATAGTTTGGGACGCTTTACTATTTTATGTCTGACGATCATACTTCTTGTACTTTGCATATTTACCTGTGATTGAGATACCTAGTATTTGCTTGACCTAGGATTGACTGTTGGATTGCAGCAGTAACCCCCATGTCTATACAACTTATACGTTTTCGGGATACTGGAGTACCTTGGAATACGTAGCTGGCCTGGTCCGTCCTCACTTGCTAGTATTCTAGTTCTGGGGCGTGACATAAGTTTTAGTAGTGGCCCATGCAGGTCTAATTTATCAGATATGTGGGGTTACTAATATTTAGATATCTCAGTCATAATTTTTCTTTATTGATATCCTTTGTATTATTCTATGTCTCTGATCCTTTGACCTGATCTCTACCTTAATCGTTGATCTTTCATGTTCCCTCAATTTGATTCTTGTGTCCTTTAACTTTCAGGGGCACTGTCTTTAATCCTTTCGATCATCTTGTTTGGGTTCTACCGATGGCAGGTCATCAATCTTCTGTTAGGCCAGTTTTGGATGATCAGTCTCAGCATTCAGAAGCAGGGTCGAGAGTCGACCCGAGGGTAGTGATGTCCGTCTATCTCGATCAGCCAGTTGTGCCTATACAGTCAGTATTGCTAGTTTAGCTAGAGTCTTATCAGTCAATACCAGTGATAGATTATCATCCAGAGGAGACATCGCCAGAGTCACGGAATCATGTATCACCAGTGCAGTCAACAATCCGAGCAGAGGTAGTATCAGATCATCCCGATGTGCATGCATTCCTAGAGATCATGAAGGATATGATAGAGTCACAGCAACAACGAGATCTCGTTCTCAGCAAAGTATCCAGATGTTGATAGACAGTAGTAGGCAAGGAATACCAGAGGTATTTCAAGTCGAGGACCTGCAGCCAGAAGGAGTACAGATTGGAGCCAGGCAGTACCAGCCATCTAGTCAGTCGGCATATCGAGCCCGACCTACTATAGATGCAGTGCGAGAGCACGAGCATATAGCTAGGAGGACCACATCCAGAACTGAGGGTCGTAAGAGGTACCATGTACCCATGTCAGGCTTTTTACTCTGACATCTCTCACCAGTACCATCATACGATCATCCACACCAACACGAGGAATTACCAGTCGTATGTTCCTTCTGTGGAAGGAGAGGGCACACTCATCTTACTTGTCGAAGGGCCAACTTTCTATATTTGTCTTACGGATCACCAGACCACATGATAGGAATTTGTCTCCGGAGGAGTTCAGCTGGATATTCATCATTCCAGCCTATAGTTACCCAGTTTGGGGTACCAACACCAGTTCAGCAGAAGCGAGCTCAAAGGCCTTTATCGACGCAGTCCCATGCATTCTAGTAGGAAAGGCCTCAGTAGTATATGCAGGCCCAGGCTCAGAGACAAAAAGACCAGCGGCAGTATCAGACAGAGCAAAAAGGATGTACCTATTGTAGGAAGATAGGACATCTCAGATGGGTTTGTAGGTCGACTGGTAGACGATGCTTCCGCTGTAGAGCGGAGGACCATTCAGTTAGCACTTGCCCATATCTGACATTTGGAGGATGACCAGCTACACCAGATGTACCACCTCAGTCCTTTCAGTCACCTCAGTCATCTTCTCTAACAGTGGATGAACAGTTAGGGCCAATACTAGATATTCAGCCATTGGCATAGTATCCTCCGCCATCGCTAGCTCAGATGGTCAGGTAGCACAGAGCAAAGTTGTATGCACAATCTTAGGAGCAACTCTAGTATCAGCATGAGGATAGTACCAAGGGAGTCTCAGGTACCATCTTTATGGGTCTTCTTTCAGTTATGTCCTTTTGATTCATCTTTCAGTAGCAGGACAGGTAGTGACAGTATATCATGGGTTCTTGTCGGCGACCTTATATTTTACCTTTATTAGGGGTACAACGGTCGGCTTGACTTATTCGGTGAGTGAATACGAGTTTCTCGTCCCACTCTTCTGTTTTTGTATCTTGAGATACATGATATCTATCACGTGTCTCGACTACGAAGGTACGTCCTAGGTAGATTCATATCTTAGACTAAGTCATTGGTACCGACTTACTTTGAGACTTGACCCCTATCTATTTTGGGAGTCAGCGTAGGCCAGCGAGGGCGGATTTCTACTCAACTGACTCAGTAGACATATTTATTCATATGCCTCCAGTCCTTCTTGATTGCAGTTGTGTTACTTCTTACGTATTTATTTATATTACTATTGCCTTCATTTATTGCTTACGCATTTATTTATATTACTGTTGCCTTCATTTACTTTTATGTCATGCTTAGTTGTATTTTCTTGAGCTTTTGTTTTGGTTATCATACTTGACTAGCTTTAGAAAATTCCGAGGAATTTTTTTTCCTAAGGATGGAAGAGTTGTGAGACTCGTCTCACAGTATCAATATTTATATACGGATACGTATTTATGAACTATATTTCATATTTTCTTGGTTTTCGGAACGCTTTAAAAAATTTAACTTATAGATTTTCTCCTTGACCGGCATACCACCAGTATACCATTGTATACTGACGGCATGCCTGTCACTCCCATTTTCTGTTATACGTATTTTTTGTGTACATATATGGATTTCTGACATTTGTCAGGTGACCTGTGTTTTGACTTGTCTTTCTTAGCCTTGACTTGGTTTAATTTCGACTTGGATTAACTTGGTTTGGTTCAACTTGGCTTAGCTTTGCTTGGTTTCGTTTGGGGTTGAGATGAGAGGGTTTTGTATAAAAACAAATTTCTTTCTCTCTCTTCATTACACCTCATTTATTTCCTCATCTTCTTCTTCATTTACTCCTCCACCAACCTAGGCAAGTACATCTTGCAAAATTTTGAAAACTATTATTTTGTTATTTTGTCTGTTCTATTCTCTTCCTTGCATAATTCTAAGCCTCTTTAGAACTGGGAGTTTATGGTTTTAATGTTTACATTTTTGTATATCTAAATTTGTAACTTTTTTTTATTTTTTTTGGTTTTGATCTCTTAAAGTTTCTTATTTATGAAAACTAAGGGTTCTATGTTATAGGAAATTTTATTCTATCTAATTTTGGCGTTTGAACCACTTGATTTTGATTTATTTTTAGTTAGTTATGCCATTTTATGTGTTCATGGATTTTTCACACCTTTTGTGCTATCGGGACGATGAACAGTGCCGTGCACAGCATTTTCATCGGGCGCCATGCTTGCGCTGTGGGCATTTTTGCCAGCGCGTGCAGCACATCTCGCGCGCCGAGCGCTCGTACGACGTGTTTGCGCGTACCTTGCACCGCAGGCATGTTTGCCCGTACGTGCAGCACATCTCGCGCGTCGCGCGCTTGCGTGCCATGCTTGCGCGCACCTTGCGTCGTGGGCATTTTTACCCACGCGCCCGCACGATTTTTTGTCGCGCGCCCGCCAACTGTGCTTGCGCGCACCTTGCATCGTGGGCATTTTTGCCCGCGCACCATGCGTCCGTGCAATTTTCTGTCACGTGCCCGCGCACCGTGCTTGCACGCACCTTGTGCTGTGGGCATTTTTGCCTACGCGCGCAGCACATCTCATGCGCTTCGTGCCCGTACGATTTTTCATTGCGCGCCCGCGCGCCGTGCTTGCGTGCACCGTGACCCGTGTGCACTCCCTCCAGAGTACCTAAGTGGGTTTTCCTATATCATTCTACCACTAATTATGTACATTATTCTTTTGTGGCGTTTAGCCTCCGAGCATGTGTTTAGCTCGTATTTTGGATCTTGACATTTAGCCTACGGGCCTAAACATAATTTTCAATTCTTGACTATAGCTAGAGCTTATCATGTATGATTATTACTCTTGTTAGTTCTTCACTTTGTATTACTAGCTTCATGATCATCCATGTATATATAGTTTGGGGCGCTTTACTATTTTATGTCTGATAATCATACTTCTTGTACTTTGCATATTTTCATGTGATTGAGATACTTAGGATTTACTTGACCTAGGATTGACTGTTAATTGTAGCAGTAACCTCCATGTCTATACAGCTTATACGTTATTTTGGGGTACTGGAGTACCTTGGAATACGTAGCTGGCTTGGTCCATCCCGACTTGCCAGTATTTTGGTTCTGGGACGTGATACGTATTTTGGGATTGGCTGTCAAGTACACTGGTATTCCTAGGACTGTCAAAAAAATTGACAGTCCTGAGGAAAACATGTTGTGTTACCTGAACAATATGTTTTTTAGGACTGTCAAAAATTTTAACAGTCTTGAAGAAAACATGTGTTACCTGAAAATATGTTTTTAGGACTGTCAAAAAATTTGACAGTTCTGAAGAAAGTATGTTGTGTTACCTGAACAACATATTTTTTAGGACTGTCAAAAAAAATTGACAGTCCTTCCAATAAGTTAGACTGTCAAAAATTTTGGTAGTCATAAACGAAACATGTTGTTTAATGAACGTCATATTACCTTTAGAACTGTCAAAAATTTAACAATCCAACATATTGGAAGGACTGTAAAAAATTTGACAGTCCTAAAGGTAAACAACATGTTACCTTTAGGACTAGCAAAAATTTTACAGTCATTCCAATAGGTTGGACTGTTTAACAACATGTTACCTTCAGGACTGTCAAATTTTTTGACATTCCTTCCAATAGGTTGAACTGTCAAATTTTTTGACAATCCTAAAGGTAACAAACAAATTAGGACTGTCAAAATATTTGACAGTCCACTATGAACTATGGACTGTCAAACTTTATGACCGTCATGTTACGAAAATGGTCGAGCGGGGGTGTCATATTGCTTACCGAGAATGCTTCGAAGGATCGAGGTATTCTTCAGAAGGAGCGGGATGAGGGTTTAATGGATTCGATGACCCGAATGCTTCCTTAAATAGAGTTTCATCCATATCTCCTACATACGTCAAGTATAATTCAATAACTTGGGGAGAACCAAATACTTGGAAAACTTTATCATCAAATTTTTTCGAAAATATACCGAATAAAGTTTGAATATTCGTCGAAGAATCACGAAATTGGATTGGAGTGGACTTGGGACCACAGTTCAAAGGAAAAGTCAAGAAAATGTTTAGGATTTTGGGATGAAGAAGTGAAGTAAAAGACAAAAGAAAAAAAATTGACTTATATAGCAAAATTTTGGGTAGCCCTAAGTATATTTTTCTAGTGGCAAACTTGTAAAAAAAAAATTGGACTAGCCTGAGTAAGTTTGGATATGCCCTGATAATTTATCTATTATATTGATATACTCACTTTGAGTGTTTCTCAACGTGGGACTATCTTTCTAGTTCAGCTCTCAAGAGGAACTCCATGAGAATAAGAAAAAACTTCAACAAATTTTATTCAGCCTATTAACTTCTGAGAAAAGTATAATTATTTTCTTGTATTTTCTTGTATATTGTTAGACTTAAAGTAGATATGATCTGATACATAGACTGCCTATCAGTGCATCTCCAACCCTATTGTCTTGTTTTGTGTTGTGATTCTTATGTGACAAGAGACACAAGACAATGTCTTCTATAGGTGACAAGATTATATTTACAAAAGACAATGTTCTCAAATGCAAAAGTATTGAGAAGACAATAAAAAATATTTTTTTTTACAACTTTCAAGACAACTTCTACTCTTCTACTTTTTTATAAACATTTTTATTCACAATTGATGATGTAGACATAAAGTCATTGTGAAGTACATTGTCTAGATCTAGACAACCAAGTTCACATTGTCCTTGCCATGTCAACTCCATAATTTATTTCACATTTGCATTGGAGAAGTACTTTTGAAAAAAAAAAAGTTTGTTATTCCTATGTGGCAACTATTTTTTCCAAACTTAGAGCATCTCCAACCCTATTGTGACTTTGGAAAAAGTTGTTGCCACATAGGAATAACAAAAATTTATTCAAAAGTTCTTCTCCAATGCAATTGTCAAGTCAATTGTGAAGCTTATGTGGCAAAAATTAAAGAAGACATTGTGAAGTTGATTGTCTTGTTCTAGACAATGCACTTGACAATGTCTTCTCTTCCATGTCATCAATTATGAATAAAAAATATTAGAAAAAAGAAAGAAGATGAGTAGTTGTCTTAAAAGTTGTCTTGGAAGTTGGAAAAAAAATACTTTTTATTGTCTTCTCAATACTTTTGCATTGGAGAGAGTTTTTCTATCTCATTGTCTTTTGAGATATAATTTTGTCACATAAACAAGACATTGTCTTGTGGCTCATGCCACATAGGAGCCACCTAAGACTCACAACTTAACAAGACAATAGGGTTGGAGATGCTCTTACACTAGTGCTGGAGATGCTCTAAGTCATTTTGTAACAGCCAATGGCATTTTTTCGAGTAAAGCTTCGGTTTTGCCTTTGCACTATAGGTACATACAGAGTCTTGAGGGGGACTCTATTTGACCTCTGATTTACTAAAATAGTGATTGTAATGGACCCAAAACAGGTAAATGGATAATCCTGTTTTGTCTGCAGTACAATCTGTTTTGAAAATTAGACCATGTTTTCTGTAACAAATGACGCAAAAAATGTTTTGTGCTCAATCTCCCATTTCCAGATAGAGGGGCTCAAACATGTGGCTATTTTCCATAGGCTAACTGCAGCAGCATCCCATCCAGATAGGAATAAGAGAGCTTTTGTATCCCCCGTCCTCCTGATCCTTTGTTTTGCCACCAGAGTCCGCGAGGACCAAGCAAAGCTCAACCCCTCTTTTCCATTCCTCCAGCAATCATGGCTCCTGCCCTCAGCTCCGGCCACGCCTTCCGTCTCGTCGTCGGTTCGCCACATTCCCGATCGCAGTCTAGAACCGCGAGGCCGAACGTGGCGGTCCATGCAAGCCAGAACCGGTTTGGTTTAGGGAAGCAGAAGGCGGAGGAGCCTTTGGAGAGTGGTGAGACTAAATCCGAGAGCACGAACAAGAGCAGGCCTTTCTTTTTCGACAACGTTCCGGATGCCAAGTCCCTCATTCCGGTGCTGGGCAGCTCGTCCACGCTCTTCGCCGGCCCCAGACGGAAGGATCCCAACACGATTTTCGTTGCTGGCGCTACGGGGCAGTCCGGGGCGCGCATTACTCAGATGCTGTTGCGGCAGGGTTTTGCCGTCAGGGCTGGTGTGCCGGAGCTTGCGTCCGCGCAGGAGCTGGCTAGGATAGCGGCAACATACAAGGTCAGGTTATGGCATTGGGTTGTGCTATCAACACTCGATCGATTTAGCTAGCTGCTTCAGTAAGTAGTTAGCTGTATGATTCTTTAATTTAGGTGCTTCAGCATTCTCTCTATACAATCACTACACTGCACAAGTTCTATGCAAAACAGCACAACAATTTAGTTAGACCACAAATTAAATATTCTCAATAAATTCATATTTCATAGTTTACTGGTGGAAGAAATTTTGGATTTTACCGATCAATATCACCTATGGATAATGTAATTCATCCATCTATAGTGTTCCTCAAAACTATTCATTCTTATTTATGTGACAGCTGACGTGACGGTTAATATGACAGCTGACATGATAAATTATAAATTTAATATTAACATTAATATTAATATTAAAATTAATTTTAATTTTAAAATTAATATTAACATTAAAAAATTAATAATTAATTTTTTGAATTACAATTTGTCATGTCAGCTGTCATGTTAGATGATACATAATATTTTTTAACAATTTGTCATGTCAGCTGTCATGTTAGATGATACATAATATTTTTTAACATGTCATCTCAACAACTACATAAAAAGGGATGATTGGGAAAAACAATTTGGAGAAATGATCAGCATTACTCTTCACCTATGAACTCAGTAGGTGGATAAGAGCATCATTAGTAAGGCTCATCCCATTTTCTAGATTCTAGATTTAGAATGTAGGAGCTCATTTTGTAGAATAGTAAGTTTCATCTCTAGTTTCAATTTCTACAATTTTGGTCGCATCCCATCCATAGTTGCTAAGAGTAGGGCATCCCAGTTTCTAGATTCTTGATTGCAGGGACTCATTTTGTAGAATAGTAAGTCCGAATTTGGAGTCAACTTTCTAGATTCTAGATTTTGTATTATTTTTTTTTCTCACATAAATTTTTGATCACGCAATCTTTGGAACCTCAGCTCACTTTATCATTTTATAATATTCTCATACAAATCCAATCCTTTTTATATTTATATTTATTTTTAAATTTTGGATCCCAAATTTTATTGAGAGTGCCAACTACTAACGGTGCTGTAATATGTTACTTATTCCAATTCCCGGTGGATGGTACGAGAAACTCCACCGTACACCAACTATAATATTTTTTTGCTTTTGTTTTTTGTTTTCCTACTAAATAAATATAGAATAGGTACTACTGTACTTTCTAAAATTATAAATAAATAAATAAATAAATATGTATGTTTTTTTTTTTTTTTCCTTTTTGGTTTGGATTTTAGAAAATATAAAATGACCCGTAGTCGGTAGTATCCACAACTCAAGTAAACTACTACTCTTATAAGTTACAACTCTCAGCTCATCTCCCCCGCGGAATCGAAGCGGCTCAACGCCGTCGTGTCATCGTTCTCCGACCCTGATGCCATCGCCAAGGCTATCGGCCCTGCCGCGAAGGCCGTCGTCGCCATCGGCCCGTCCGAGAACGGACCTGACGCCGCTGTCACCACCGACGACGCCCTCCGCCTCGTCCTGGCCGCACAGCTCTCCGGGGTCTACCACGTGGCCATCGTCTATAACTCCACGCCTTCCTCCTCCCCCACCTACAACGTCCTCGACGGGATCACCTCTTTCTTCTCCAACCTCTTCCCCAACTCCCAGAACAAGCAGCTTTCGCTCCCGGACTTCCTCGACAAGGTGGTGGAGAGCAACATCAGCGGCTACACTCTCCTTAAGGCCGCGCTGACGGAGGACTACAGCGCGGAGAGCGAGCACGCGGTGGTCGTGGCGGAGGAGGGGAGTGCTACTCTCGGAGAAAACAAGGTCATGAGCTTGTGAATATTGTTTTGTGTTGTACTTATATCATGAACAACTGGTTGTGGCTGTACTAGCTAGTAGATAACGTTGTGTGTTGTGGTATATATAGGTGTCCAAGTCTCAGATTGCGAAGCTGGTTGCGGACGTTTTCAGCAACACTTCCGTCACCGAGAACAAGGTGGTCCAAGTTTCAACCAGCCCGTCGGCCGCCCCCAAGCCCATATCTGAACTTTTCAGGTCAGATCGATTCCTCCATACAAGCAGCTTGCACCTAATACCACGGACGCTAATTTTGACATGCATTGGATTTCAATCTCAAGTTTTGCTCTTACTTTGACTGATTAAATAAGTTAAGTACGCCCATGTTATTTTCTGTTTAACCCCAATAGTTATTTTCTGTTTAGAATAATGCTATTTGTACCTCCAAATTGTACCTCCAAACCGTCTCTCCTTACGTGGCAGCTGACGTAATATGTTGATGTGGCAGCTGACGTGACAAATTTTAAAATTAAAAATTAAAATTAACATTAAAATTAATGTTAACATTAACATTAAAATTAATATTATCATTAACATTAACAATAATATTAATATTAACATTAACATTAATAACATTAATTAATATTAATATTAAATTAGCATTAATATTAACATTAATTAATATTAACATTAAATTAATATAGACAAAATTGGGTCATTAACTTTTTGGGTTAAAATTTGTCATGTCATCGATCATGTCAGATGATACATAATATTATTTAATATGTCACGTCAGCTACCACATAAGGAAGAATATATTGAAAGGACAATTTGGAGGTACGAATAGCATTATTCTTTCTGTTTAACCACAATAGGTGTCGTTTTTAATATGTCAAGTTTTGTTCTTAGTATGTGGACATCGGAGTTGCAAGAAGAAAAAGACAATCACTACTCTTTAGGAGTTTCTTTTTATTTCTTTATGATAACGAAGAGTACAAAATAAAATATAGAAAGCGTGTATGATTCAAGGACTCGATATGAAAAGATGGACTTTTCAATCTATAAATATTGATTAAATATAGAAATAAATCAACTCGTTAAGCATCTCAACTCGGAAAGTCAATACACAAAGATAGACTCAGTTTGACTAAATCTCCAAGATAATCTAAATCTAATACACAGAAATAAGTACAGGGATTGTAAGAAACTAATTTTAAAAGCACACCAAAATTGATGTTAGTTAAACTTCTAAGTTGACCAATATTCATGTCAAGACTTTAACCGGAATTACGATCAATTGCTGATCCATAAGTCAAGAAGCAAATTCTTCTGTTGAGGTCTGCTCCATTACATTACAAGTTTTGCGTCTATTTGCCTAAAGGTAGTTTTTTTACATGATAGCTATGTAACGTTTCTTTCTGAACTCCAATGTCTTCTTCAATATATAACATTCCCAAAATGCAACTATTTATAGGAACAAATTAGTCCTTAATTATTATTTTTGTGAAATGGTTGCATTAACAAGGTTGCGCAACAACTATAATCACTCATAATTTCTAGGTACTATAAAGTATTGCCATTTCCCTCCTCTTTAACTTAAATCCAGGAGCTAGATATGAATAGACTGCTTTGCTCCTAGATTGTTTAACATCTAGATAAGATATTCAAAATACATGTAGGAGAATGCAACACCATTTATTTATTATGTTTGGGTTCAGTCTTGATTCGAGGTATCCGGAAGAATAGTCTACGAGAAAGTTCATACGGGAGATTCAGGGTGCAAGTCCATAGAAAAACTAAGAAAAAAGTTTGTACTTTGTGCTTAGGACTCACCATTCGAGATAGTTGGACGAAAAGATCCGTTCGGAGAGTCTTCTTCATTCAGGTGAGCTCGTCATTCAAGACAGATGGAAAAAGAGATCCGTTCAGAGATTCTTCTTCATTTAGGGAGATCACTATGAGGTTGGGTGAGTGATTTTATTGTAATATTTTGCTTTCTTCTTAAGTTTGGTGAATAGGTTGAACTTTTGGGCAAATACTTCAATAATTTGTATTCAATCTTGTTGAGTTACAAAGATTGAGATTTGTCCAGGTGACGAAGTCACAAAAAATACTATGGTTGGTCTATCTTGGTGCTTTTGTCAAACGGTGGTATATTATCTTAAGGTGGGTTGGCATCACTTCCGCATCCGTTCTGCGGTATCAGTGTTATCAGATTTTCGAGATGGGACGTGCAACCATGTCTTTGGAGCAGATGAACACATATATGATCACCCTTATAGGGGTAAACTTGACGATTCGGAAGCCAAAGATGGTGGATCTACTATGGTGCAAGGATTTGCATGGTCTGTTAGAGGGCGACAATGCCAAGCCATCGAACAAATCTGCTGATGAATGAAAATGGTTGGATCGAAAAACTATTGGATTCATCTGCTAGTGACTGGACTATTCGGTTATTCATCACGTGTCTATAAAGAGTTTGACAAAAGAGTTATGGGAGAAGCTTCATTCGTTGTATGAACGGAAGACGGCTGAAAATAAGACATTTTTTATTCGCCAACATGTCAACTCAAAATATACGGAGGGTGCCTCGGAGGCACAACATCTGAACGAGGTTCAGGGTACCATCAATCAGCTGTCGGCGATGAAGATAATGATTGACGATGAGCTTTAGACCATGCTACTTTTGAGTTCTCTATCGAAAAATTGGGAGACATTGGTGGTATTTGTGAGTAACTCTATGCCTGATGGAGTTGTCACGATGGAAGAAGTCAAAAGCAATTTGTTGAACGAGGAGGTCGACGTAAGTAGATAGAATCGTCACAGGAGTCCGCTCTGGTTGTTTCTTACAGGAATAGAAAGATCAAGTCACAAGCGAGGACAAGAGGGAGTTCTCAGGATCTTGTGAGTGCGGGCGTCAAGGAGGGCTACTATCACTATGGCAAACGAGGTCATTTTAAAAGGAACTGGATGAAGTTCAAAAATAAGAAGGCTAAAGGCAAGAATGATAAGGTAGATTTCACGGCTGGGAGAACTCATCATCGTTGCAACCGACGAAGAGGAGCATTATGGCATGTGTTGTCACGCCCCAGAACCAGAATACTGGAGAGCGGGGGCAGACATAGCCAGCTACGTATATGAAATGGAATCCATCTCGCTATACGGTCACGGCTGTCTAGATACATGAGGGTTTATCTACAAGCCAACAGTCTCTTAAGGTCATGAACAAGCCTAGTGTCTCAATCACAAGCAAGTAAGTAAAAGTCACAAGATGTATGATCATTAAATATACAATGGTAAGGCGTCCCAAACATTACATATTCAGTTGATCATGAAGCTAGTCGTTACAAAATGCCAGGACTAGCAAGAGTTCAGTCATACATGATCAACCCTAGGATCTGTCAATCATGTTACAGCCCGTAGGCAGACAGTAAATAAAGATGCAATCGAGCTAACACGTGCTCGCCGGCTAAACGCCTCAAAAGAATAATTTTTGCAAATAAGTGGGAGGACAAAAAGAAACCCACTCGTTGCCAGGGTTTCGTCTAGTGGTCACCATCTGGCTGGAAGATCGGTGGATCCTCTGGAGCTGCTCCGATATCTGGCCACACAAAACCAGCTGGGTCAGACCCCAGAAAGAGCAAGTGCCACAAAGGAGGCTTCACTTAGAAACTAAAACCAGCATATAGTAAGGAACATTAAAGTTAAATTATCAGAAATAACAACAATAATTGAGTACGAGGAAACCATTCAAGTAGTCAGACTACAACCCTTAAACCAAACAAGGACCGGGGTTGCAATCCTTCACCTGAATGGAAATTCGTCTCAAAATACTATGGATAAGGTAATAAGACAATAAACGAAGAGAAGACACAGAACTGCTCCGGGAGCCAGGTTACAACTCTTAAACCAAACAAGGACCGGAGTTGTAACCCTTCGCCTGAACAGAACTGGACTCCTGATCTTTATTGTTAAGGCCATTATAGATAATCATGTTGCTGAAGTAAGATAGAACATGACAAGCATGGCACGGGGTACAAATAAGACAATAACCGAAGGGAAGACACAGAACTGCTCCGGGAGCCAGGTTACAACCCTTAAACCAAACAAGGACCGGGGTTGTAACCCTTCGCCTGAACAGAACTGGTCCCCCGATCGTTATTGTTAAGGCAAGCATCAATAATCGTGTCTTGTCACGATCTTGCACAGGATCAGGATAAGACTAAGCTGGAATAACTTCATCCAATCAATCACGGCCAATCAAAAGTACAGCTTGATACTCTAACTAGCTAGGGTTATCACAGGCCTAGTTACTAGCAAGATGCAATGAGATTATTTCAACAGCCACAAGCCCTGCAGACCATCCAAGTTATCCAGGTCGAATGTCCATTTATGAAGGATGCACCACATGACTGTGTGCTGGAAGTGTGCCCTACTCGTCGGTAGGCTACAAGTCCACTTAATGCGCCCAGATAACGGGACTGCCTGTAGCTGGGAATCTCTTCATGTCTACTGAATTATTCTAGTTTATTACTCTTAGTTAATTACAGTAGGTATCCCTGACCGTGGTACTCAGGGATCCCATCCTAGACATGATGCAAGACAATACTGGTTTATTGTGCAAACGCAATCATCCACGGTGTCCAGGTTAGTCATTCTTGTCAGGTCATGTTACGTTAGCCGTCGCAACAGCAATTCGAGATAATCATGTCAGGTATGCTTGTCCTGCCATGCCGTGTTCAATTATTATTAACAAACCTATTAAATAAATTCATGATTATCAAGTTCATGACAAAAGGCGTAAGGATATAAAATGGGCGTAAAATATCTAATAAAATATCAATATACAGGGCTATAGAAGAGCCAAGCATAAGGAAAATAAAACCAAAGTGACATGCTGACATAAGACCAAGTCAGCCAAGGCCATACGCTCAGTGCAAAAGTCATACGCTCAGGTCAGGCTACGCTCAAGTCAAGCTACGCTCAGGTAAGCCTACGCTCACAAAGGGCAGCGTATGAGGTCCATACGACCCCTTGTCACACAAGTGAGCGTATGCAAGACATACGCTCCAAAAAGGCAGCGTATGAACTTCATACGACTCCTTGTCAAGCAAGCGAGCGTATGCGAGTCATACGCCTCCAAAAGACAGCGTAGGGACTCCATACGACTCATGGCTATCCAAGTGAGCGTATGCAAGTCATACGCTCCAAAAAGGCAGCGTATGGACTCCATACGACTCATGGCTATCCAAGTGAGCGTATGCAAGTCATACGCTCCAAAAAGGCAGCGTATAGACTCCATACGACTCATGGCTATCCAAGTGAGCGTATGCAAGTCATACGCTCCAAAAAGGCAGCGTATGGGGTCTACTGTGCGGCGCTAAAGAGCGCGCACAGCTCAGTGACGTAAGCTAAAAAGCTCACGCACTGCTCACTGTCTTCTCCAAATAGCAGGAACTCCATAGTTGAACCCTAAGCTTCCAAAGTCCATAACTTGGTCAAAACAAGTCCAAATCCAACTTTCCAAAGGTCAAAATTGGGTAGGAGGAAATTCTCTACCACATGGAACCATCAAAACTTGAAAACAAGAGAATTTAATAGATCAAAACCATGAAAATCCGAAAATGACTAAATTCTAGATCTACAAAAATCCAAGCTTCAAAATAGAAAATGACAAGTTCTAATGTGGATTAGAAAGTTGCAAAGAAGAGGTTAGAACAATAAAAATGGTGGGTTTCTTCATGAAGCAAGATTGCACTTGCCTAGGCTAGGGTTTTCTTGGTTGGTGGTGGAGAGTAATGAAGAAGAAAGGAAATAATAAGGAGAGAGAATGGGAAGAGGTTAATAAATGGGGTTGGTTGTGGTAGGTAGGGGGTTCACCCTTGGTTCATGATGAACCAAGGCTAATCAAGCCTAGCCGAACCAACCCAAGCCAACCCAAACCAAGATGAACCATGGCCAATACGAGATAAAATACGTACATGTATTCTTAAATACGTAATATGAACAACAGGCATTACAACTCTACCCACCTTAAAAGAATTCCGTCCTCGGAATTTAATTAAGATGTTAGAGAGACTAGAACAAGCTATATTAATTACATGCAAACTATAACTAGGCAAGAAATCACTCATTCAAGCAAGGAATCGAAGACATGAGGCATAAGGAAGACATTATACCTCATGAGTCAAACAAGTCGGGATACCGCGATCGGATATCTTCCTCACGCTCCCACGTTGACTCCCCCAAAGAGTGATGACCCCAAGCAACTCGGACTAACTTGATAGTCTTGTTCTTGAGGATCTTCTCTCTCCGGTCCAATATAGACACATGCCTTTCCTCATACGAAAGGTTGGTACCAACAACTAATTCCGAATGATCCAGGATGTGGCTCGGGTCCGGGATATACCGTCGTAATTGGGATACATGGAACACGTCATGCACCTCGCTTAGTGACGGCGGAAGAGCGAGGCGATAGGATACATCTCCTACTCGCTCTAGGATATCGAACGGCCCTATATACCTAGGACTAAGCTTTTCCCGTACGCCGAAACGAATGACGCCACGGTTGGGCGAAATCCTCAGGAATACATGATCGCCGACCGAAAACTCGAGAGGGCGCCGATGAGAATCGGCCCAATGACGCTGGCGATCTTGGGCAACTCGAAGATGATCTCTGACCCTTCTGACCACTTCAATGGTCTGAGCAATCAAGTCTGGACCAAGCATCTGTCTTTCTCCAATATCATCCCAGGCTAGCGGGGATCTGCACTTCCTGCCATACAGTGCCTCGAACGGTGCCATCTGGATACTGGCCTGGAAACTGTTATTGTACGAGAATTCTACCAGGTGCAAGTGATCTTCCCATGAACCACCGAAGTCAAGTGTGCAAGACCGCAACATGTCTTCAAGAGTCTGGATCGTGCGCTCTGACTGACCATCTGTCTGCGGATGATATGCTGAACTGAACTGGAGATGAGTCCCTAAACTCGCCTGCAGGCTACGCCAAAAGTGCGATGTAAATCTGGAATCTCGGTCCGAGGTGATGCTAACTGGCACACCGTGCAATCTGACAATCTGTCTAAGATACATCGCCGCTAGCTGAGCCGTCGACTGACCAACTCTGAATGGAAGAAAGTGAGCCACTTTCGTGAGCCGGTCAACTATAACCCAAATAGCATCTCTACCAGCTGGGGATCTAGGTAATCCAGTCACGAAATCCATGGTCACATGCTCCCACTTCCACTCTGGAATCGACAAGGGCTGAAGCAGTCCTGCCGGTCTCTGATGTTCGGCTTTAACTTGTTGGCAAACCAAACACCGAGAGACAAACCGAGCTATCTCCCGCTTCATGCCATTCCACCAGAAATGCTGTCGGATATCACGGTACATCTTCGTACTGCCCGGATGGATGGAATACTGTGAACTATGAGCTTCTGCCATGACCTCCTGCCGGATATCTCCGCCGGGTACACAAAGACGCTTACCATGTCGAAGTGTACCATCCTCATGAACGCATAACTCTGGTCTTCGTCCCGCCTCACACTCTGCTCTGAGTCGCTGAAGCTTGGAATCTGCCGACTGCGCCATCCGGATCCTCTCGACTATAGTGGATTGAACTTGCATACTGGCCATCAAGGCCATACTGGAAGGGAGAACTACTTCAATATCCATTTTTTGAAGATCTGCTAACAGCTCTGGTTGCGCTGTTAGAAAATAAGCTCCCGCTCTCCTGCTCAATGCATCCGCAACAACATTGGCCTTTCCAGGATGATACTGCAGGTTGACATCATAATCCACAAGTAGCTCCAGCCATCTCCTCTGACGCATGTTAAGATCTTTCTGGGTGAAAACATATTTCAGGCTCTTGTGGTCGGTGAAGATCTCCACCCTATCTCCATACAAATAGTGCCTCCATAACTTGAGTGCAAACACCACTACTGCCAGCTCCAAGTCATGGGTTGGGTAATTCCTCTCATGATCACGAAGTTGCCGTGATGCATAAGCTATTACCTTCCCATGCTGCATCAGAACACATCCTAAACCTCTGCCTGAAGCGTCACAGTATACCGAAAATCCTCCGGTCCCATCAGGAAGCGTGAGAATAGGAGCCGTCATTAAGCCTCGCTTCAACTTCTCAAAAGATTCCTGGCACTCTGCTGTCCAAGCAAACTGTGCATCCTTGCGGGTCAACTGGGTCAGCGGCGCCGAGATCCGAGCGAAGTCCGAAACAAATCGCCGGTAGTAGCCAGCCAATCCAAGAAAACTATGAATCTCTGCAACTGTGCTGGGCACCGGCCATGACTCAATGGCCACGATCTTCTGGGGATCCACTTTTACTCCTCCTCTGGTGATGATATGACCCAAGTACGAAATGCGATCGAGCCAGAACTTGCATTTACTGAACTTGGCATATAACTGGTGCTCCCTGAGTATCTGAAGAACAATCCTGAGATGCTGCTCATGCTCCGCCTCATTCTTGCTGTAGACCAGAATGTCGTCTAGGAATACGATCACAAACTGATCCAAGTAAGGCATGAAAATGCGATTCATGAGGTCCATGAATACTGCCGGTGCATTGGTTGCTCCAAATGGCATAATAAGGAACTCCCAATGCCCGTATCTCGATCTGAAAGCTGTCTTCGGGATGTCCTGCTCTCTGACTCTGATCTGATGATATCCTGAGCGCAAGTCAATCTTCGAGAATACAGCTGCCCCTTTAAGTTGATCAAACAAGTCATCTATCCTCGGGAGAGGGTATCTGTTCTTGATTGTCACTAAGTTCAAGGTACGATAATCTACACATAATCTGGACGTACCATCCTTCTTTTTCACAAGAAGCATCGGGGCTCCCCAAGGCGATCCACTAGCACGAATGAATCCCTTGGTTCTAAGCTCTTCAATCATCTTGTACAAGATCTCCAACTCTGATGGCGCCATCCTGTAGACTTTCTCTGACACCGGGGCTGTCCCGGGAATCAAGTCTATGGTGAACTCAATCTTCCGCTCTGGCGGCATACCTGGAAGCTTTTCTGGAAAAACATCTGGAAACTCATCCACTATCCTGGGCAATTGAACTGCTGCTACTGCCATCCGTAATACTGGAGGAGAAGGCTCAACCTCGCCTCGAGAGAAAGAAAACTCCGGCTCTCCTGGAATGCTAAAAACAACCCTGCCAATGTGGCAGTCTATCCTAGCATACTGGTCCCTCAACCAATCCATCCCTAAGACTACATCATAATCGGCCATCGGAAATTCTATCAATCTAGCGGAAAACTCTCTACTGCTAACTACGATTCGACACGAGGAAAACATCCTATCGACTCCCACAAGTCCGTTACCAGTGAGTATATTGAGCCTTACTGATAACGGCTCGGGCTCCAATCCTATCCGTGTCGCGAATCGTGCAGACATAAATGAATGCGATGCACCAGAATCAAATAAAGCTGAAGCTGGAAAGGTGTTGACGAGAATAGTACCTGCCACTACCTCACCTGGTGTTACTCCTTCTTCTCCCATGGTCAAGGCCAGCACTTGACCATGTCCTCTAGGGGCAGGTCCCCTCTGCTGAAAATTCCTCTGCCTGCTCTGGATCAGGGCTTGGGCCTGAGCATACTACTGCGGTCTCTGCTGCTGGAATGCCTGGGCCTGCGTCAGCAATGGCCTCGGGAGCGGGTACTGCAACTGCTGCTGCTGCTGGACTGGCGCTGGTCCTCTAACTGAAGGACCAGAGAAAGCTGATAAACTCCCCCTGTTCGGGCAGTTCCCAACCCTGTGGTCCGGGGCACCACAAACCAAGCACAATCTCTGTGCTCTGCGACACTCTGACACCACATGTCCTGGCTTCCCGCAGTGTGAACATCCCACTGCGGAAGACTGCTTCTGCTTCTGTTGCTGAGGGTGCGTCGGGGTAGAATGCTGAACCGACGTCACCGAGGCCGCCCGCCTCGGAGTTCCAATAGTTAAACCTCTAGCTGCCGGGGCCGGAGCTGATGATTGGTGCATCTGACTGTGGGACCGCTTCCTACCTCCGGTCCTATCCACGATCCGCTGGGAGGTGTACTCATGCCTCCTAGCCGCCCTCAATACTGCATCGAACGTCTGGTGTTCGAACTGCTCAACTGCTAGTAAAATCTCCAAATGCAGCCCCTGCTGGAACCGCTGGGCCCTATCAAACTCGGTTGCCACCAAGGTGGGGGCAAACCTACTGAGTCTAGAAAACTCAGATGCATAACCATCGACTGTTCTGCCTCCTTGCTTCAGGTTGGTAAACCTCGTCTGCAAGTCACACCGAGCCACAGCATCAAAATACTTCGTCTGGAATCTCTCTCTGAACACTGCCCAAGCAATGGGTGCCACTAATCCCTCGGCCTGCGCCGCCCACCAACTGCGGGCAAGATCTAACAACTGCAGGCGCACTACGGCCACCTTCTCGTTTTCTGGAGTCCTGGCTGCTTCTAGAATCACTTCGGTATCCTGAAGCCAAGCATCCGCGGCGATCGCATCTTCGCTGCCGTCGAAGAATGGAGGGTTCAGGCGCTTGAAGCTGTTGGCCGCGCTGTTACCCTGATGACCACCCCGGGTCAAAGCATCCGTCACTGCCTGGTGCAAGGCATCTCCACGCCGGTCTTGGGAAGCTATCAAGGTCCTGACGAGTCCTACCAAAGTGCCGTCATCATGTTCTACTGGTTGAACTGGCTGGACTGGTGGCTCTCCGCCAGAAGGCACGACTCTAGAGGCTACTCCGGAATGCTGGGCTTGATCTCCAGGTTGCTGCTGGTCCGCGGGAGGTGCTCCGCCTTGCTGGTCAGTAGGACCACGAACAATGCCGCTGAAGAAGACGACATAGGGAACAATAAGGAAGGACCAGGACAGATCAACGATACAAGCATATGATCAGGATAAGAATCCAGGGATTCAGAAGATACGAACAGAGATCAAGGACGAATACTGATTGAGACATCTATTCGGTAAACCCTCACATATCTTGATTTACAAGACCTGCATGGGCCACCACTTAAACCATGTCACGCCCCAGAACCAGAATACTGGAGAGCGGGGGCAGACATAGCCAGCTACGTATATGAAATGGAATCCATCTCGCTATACGGTCACGGCTGTCTAGATACATGAGGGTTTATCTACAAGCCAACAGTCTCTTAAGGTCATGAACAAGCCTAGTGTCTCAATCACAAGCAAGTAAGTAAAAGTCACAAGATGTATGATCATTAAATATACAATGGTAAGGCGTCCCAAACATTACATATTCAGTTGATCATGAAGCTAGTCGTTACAAAATGCCAGGACTAGCAAGAGTTCAGTCATACATGATCAACCCTAGGATCTGTCAATCATGTTACAGCCCGTAGGCAGACAGTAAATAAAGATGCAATCGAGATAACACGTTCTCTCCGGCTAAACGCCTCAAAAGAATAATTTTTGCAAATAAGTGGGAGGACAAAAAGAAACCCACTCATTGCCAGGGTTCCGTCTAGTGGTCACCATCTGGCTGTAAGATCTGTGGATCCTCTGGAGCTGCTCCAATATCTGGCCACACAAAACCAGCTGGGTCAGACCCCAGAAAGAGCAAGTGCCACAAAGGAGGCTTCACTTAGAAACTAAAACCAGCATATAGTAAGGAACATTAAAGTTAAATTATCAGAAATAACAACAATAATTGAGTACGAGGAAACCATTCAAGTAGTCAGACTACAACCCTTAAACCAAACAAGGACCGGGGTTGCAATCCTTCACCTGAATGGAAATCCGTCTCAAAATACTATGGATAAGGTAATAAGACAATAAACGAAGAGAAGACACAGAACTGCTCCGGGAGCCAGGTTACAACCCTTAAACCAAACAAGGACCGGGGTTGTAACCCTTCGCCTGAACAGAACTGGACTCCTGATCTTTATTGTTAAGGCCATTATAGATAATCATGTTGCTGAAGTAAGATAGAAAATGACAAGCATGGCACGGGGTACAAATAAGACAATAACCGAAGGGAAGACACAGAACTGCTCCGGGAGCCAGGTTACAACCCTTAAACCAAACAAGGACCGGGGTTGTAACCCTTCGCCTGAACAGAACTGGTCCCCCGATCGTTATTGTTAAGGCAAGCATCAATAATCGTGTCTTGTCACGATCTTGCACAGGATCAGGATAAGACTAAGCTGGAATAACTTCATCCAATCAATCACGGCCAATCAAAAGTACGGCTTGATACTCTAACTAGCTAGGGTTATCACAGGCCTAGTTACTAGCAAGATGCAATGAGATTATTTCAACAGCCACAAGCCCTGCAGACCATCCAAGTTATCCAGGTCGAATGTCCATTTATGAAGGATGCACCACATGACTGTGTGCTGGAAGTGTGCCCTACTCGTCGGTAGGCTACAAGTCCACTTAATGCGCCCAGATAACGGGACTGCCTGTAGCTGGGAATCTCTTCATGTCTACTGAATTATTCTAGTTTATTACTCTTAGTTAATTACAGTAGGTATCCCTGACCGTGGTACTCAGGGATCCCATCCTAGACATGATGCAAGACAATACTGGTTTATTGTGCAAACGCAATCATCCACGGTGTCCAAGTTAGTCATTCTTGTCAGGTCATGTTACGTTAGCCGTCGCAACAGCAATTCGAGATAATCATGTCAGGTATGCTTGTCCTGCCATGCCGTGTTCAATTATTATTAACAAACCTATTAAATAAATTCATGATTATCAAGTTCATGACAAAAGGCGTAAGGATATAAAATGGGCGTAAAATATCTAATAAAATATCAATATACAGGGCTATAGAAGAGCCAAGCATAAGGAAAATAAAACCAAAGTGACATGCTGACATAAGACCAAGTCAGCCAAGGCCATACGCTCAGTGCAAAAGTCATACGCTCAGGTCAGGCTACGCTCAAGTCAAGCTACGCTCAGGTAAGCCTACGCTCACAAAGGGCAGCGTATGAGGTCCATACGACCCCTTGTCACACAAGTGAGCGTATGCAAGACATACGCTCCAAAAAGGCAGCGTATGAACTTCATACGACTCCTTGTCAAGCAAGCGAGCGTATGCGAGTCATACGCCTCCAAAAGGCAGCGTAGGGACTCCATACGACTCATGGCTATCCAAGTGAGCGTATGCAAGTCATACGCTCCAAAAAGGCAGCGTATGGACTCCATACGACTCATGGCTATCCAAGTGAGCGTATGCAAGTCATACGCTCCAAAAAGGCAGCGTATGGGGTCTACTGTGCTGCGCTAAAGAGCGCGCACAGCTCAGTGACGTAAGCTAAAAAGCTCACGCACTGCTCACTGTCTTCTCCAAATAGCAGGAACTCCATAGTTGAACCCTAAGCTTCCAAAGTCCATAACTTGGTCAAAACAAGTCCAAATCCAACTTTCCAAAGGTCAAAATTGGGTAGGAGGAAATTCTCTACCACATGGAACCATCAAAACTTGAAAACAAGAGAATTTAATAGATCAAAACCATGAAAATCCGAAAATGACTAAATTCTAGATCTACAAAAATCCAAGCTTCAAAATAGAAAATGACAAGTTCTAATGTGGATTAGAAAGTTGCAAAGAAGAGGTTAGAACAATAAAAATGGTGGGTTTCTTCATGAAGCAAGATTGCAGTTGCCTAGGCTAGGGTTTTCTTGGTTGGTGGTGGAGAGTAATGAAGAAGAAAGGAAATAATAAGGAGAGAGAATGGGAAGAGGTTAATAAATGGGGTTGGTTGTGGTAGGTAGGGGGTTCACCCTTGGTTCATGATGAACCAAGGCTAATCAAGCCTAGCCGAACCAACCCAAGCCAACCCAAACCAAGATGAACCATGGCCAATACGAGATAAATACGTACATGTATTCTTAAATACGTAATATGAACAACAGGCATTACAACTCTACCCACCTTAAAAGAATTCCGTCCTCGGAATTTAATTAAGATGTTAGAGAGACTAGAACAAGCTATATTAATTACATGCAAACTATAACTAGGCAAGAAATCACTCATTCAAGTAAGGAATCGAAGACATGAGGCATAAGGAAGACATTATACCTCATGAGTCAAACAAGTCGGGATACCGCGATCGGATATCTTCCTCACGCTCCCACGTTGACTCCCCCAAAGAGTGATGACCCCAAGCAACTCGGACTAACTTGATAGTCTTGTTCTTGAGGATCTTCTCTCTCCGGTCCAATATAGACACATGCCTTTCCTCATACGAAAGGTTGGTACCAACAACCAATTTCGAATGATCCAGGATGTGGCTCGGGTCCGGGATATACCGTCGTAATTGGGATACATGGAACACGTCATGCACCTCGCTTAGTGACGGCGGAAGAGCGAGACGATAGGATACATCTCCTACTCGCTCTAGGATATCGAACGGCCCTATATACCTAGGACTAAGCTTTTCCCGTACGCCGAAACGAATGACGCCACGGTTGGGCGAAATCCTCAGGAATACATGATCGCCGACCGAAAACTCGAGAGGGCGCCGATGAGAATCGGCCCAATGACGCTGGCGATCTTGGGCAACTCGAAGATGATCTCTGACCCTTCTGACCACTTCAATGGTCTGAGCAATCAATTCTGGACCAAGCATCTGTCTTTCTCCAATATCATCCCAGGCTAGCGGGGATCTACACTTCCTGCCATACAGTGCCTCGAACGGTGCCATCTGGATACTGGCCTGGAAACTGTTGTTGTACGAGAATTCTACCAGGTGCAAGTGATCTTCCCATGAACCACCGAAGTCAAGTGTGCAAGACCGCAACATGTCTTCAAGAGTCTGGATCGTGCGCTCTGACTGACCATCTGTCTGCGGATGATATGCTGAACTGAACTGGAGATGA
Source organism: Iris pallida (assembly GCA_029216955.1). Classification (NCBI taxonomy): domain Eukaryota; kingdom Viridiplantae; phylum Streptophyta; class Magnoliopsida; order Asparagales; family Iridaceae; genus Iris; species Iris pallida. The sequence continues at coordinate 17,058,519 of JANAVB010034417.1, forward strand.
GTCCCTAAACTCGCCTGCAGGCTACGCCAAAAGTGCGAAGTAAATCTGGAATCTCGGTCCGAGGTGATGCTAACTGGCACACCGTGCAATCTGACAATCTGTCTAAGATACATCGCCGCTAGCTGAGCCGTCGACTGACCAACTCTGAATGGAAGAAAGTGAGCCACTTTCGTGAGCCGGTCAACTATAACCCAAATAGCATCTCTACCAGCTGGGGATCTAGGTAATCCAGTCACGAAATCCATGGTCACATGCTCCCACTTCCACTCTGGAATCGACAAGGGCTGAAGCAGTCCTGCCGGTCTCTGATGTTCGGCTTTAACTTGTTAGCAAACCAAACACCGAGAGACAAACCGAGCTATCTCCCGCTTCATGCCATTCCATCAGAAATGCTGCCGGATATCACGGTACATCTTCGTACTGCCCGGATGGATGGAATACTGCGAACTATGAGCTTCTGTCATGACCTCCTGCCGGATATCTCCGCCGGGTACACAAAGACGCTTACCATGTCGAAGTGTACCATCCTCATGAACGCATAACTCTGGTCTTCGTCCCGCCTCACACTCTGCTCTGAGTCGCTGAAGCTTGGAATCTGCCGACTGCGCCATCCGGATCCTCTCGACTATAGTGGATTGAACTTGCATACTGGCCATCAAGGCCATACTGGAAGGGAGAACTACTTCAATATCCATTTTCTGAAGATCTGCTAACAGCTCTGGTTGCGCTGTTAGAAAATAAGCTCCCGCTCTCCTGCTCAATGCATCCGCAACAACATTGGCCTTTCCAGGATGATACTGCAGGTTGACATCATAATCCACAAGTAGCTCCAGCCATCTCCTCTGACGCATGTTAAGATCTTTCTGGGTGAAAACATATTTCAGGCTCTTGTGGTCGGTGAAGATCTCCACCCTATCTCCATACAAATAGTGCCTCCATAACTTGAGTGCAAACACCACTGCTGCCAGCTCCAAGTCATGGGTTGGGTAATTCCTCTCATGATCACGAAGTTGCCGTGATGCATAAGCTATTACCTTCCCATGCTGCATCAGAACACATCCTAAACCTCTGCCTGAAGCGTCACAGTATACCGAAAATCCTCCGGTCCCATCAGGAAGCGTGAGAATAGGAGCCGTCATTAAGCCTCGCTTCAACTTCTCAAAAGATTCCTGGCACTCTGCTGTCCAAGCAAACTGTGCATCCTTGCGGGTCAACTGGGTCAGCGGCGCCGAGATTCGAGCGAAGTCCGAAACAAATCGCCGGTAGTAGCCAGCCAATCCAAGAAAACTACGAATCTCTGCAACTGTGCTGGGCACCGGCCATGACTCAATGGCCACGATCTTCTGGGGATCCACTTCTACTCCTCCTCTGGTGATGATATGACCCAAGTACGAAATGCGATCGAGCCAGAACTTGCATTTACTGAACTTGGCATATAACTGGTGCTCCCTGAGTATCTGAAGAACAACCCTGAGATGCTGCTCATGCTCCGCCTCATTCTTGCTGTAGACCAGAATGTCGTCTAGGAATACGATCACAAACTGATCCAAGTAAGGCATGAAAATGCGATTCATGAGGTCCATGAATACTGCCGGTGCATTGGTTGCTCCAAATGGCATAATAAGGAACTCCCAATGCCCTTATCTCGATCTGAAAGCTGTCTTCGGGATGTCCTGCTCTCTGACTCTGATCTGATGATATCCTGAGCGCAAGTCAATCTTCGAGAATACAGCTGCCCCTTTAAGTTGATCAAACAAGTCATCTATCCTCGGGAGAGGGTATCTGTTCTTGATTGTCACTGAGTTCAAGGTACGATAATCTACACATAATTTGGACGTACCATCCTTCTTTTTCACAAGAAGCATCGGGGCTCCCCAAGGCGATCCACTAGCACGAATGAATCCCTTGGTTCTAAGCTCTTCAATCATCTTGTACAAGATCTCCAACTCTGATGGCGCCATCCTGTAGACTTTCTCTGACACCGGGGCTGTCCCGGGAATCAAGTCTATGGTGAACTCAATCTTCCGCTCTGGCGGCATACCTGGAAGCTTTTCTGGAAAAACATCTGGAAACTCATCCACTATCCTGGGCAATTGAACTGCTGCTACTGCCATCCGCAATACTGGAGGAGAAGGCTCAACCTCGCCTCGAGAGAAAGAAAACTCCGGCTCTCCTGGAATGCTAAAAACAACCCTGCCAATGTGGCAGTCTATCCTAGCATACTGGTCCCTCAACCAATCCATCCCTAAGACTACATCATAATCGGCCATCGGGAATTCTATCAATCTAGCGGAAAACTCTCTACTGCTAACTACGATTCGACACGAGGAAAACATCCTATCGACTCCCACAAGTCCGTTACCAGTGAGTATATTGAGCCTTACTGATAACGACTCGGGCTCCAATCCTATCCGTGTCGCGAATCGTGCAGACATAAATGAATGCGATGCACCAGAATCAAATAAAGCTGAAGCTGGAAAGGTGTTGACGAGAATAGTACCTGCCACTACCTCACCTGGTGTTACTCCTTCTTCTCCCATGGTCAAGGCCAGCACTTGACCATGTCCTCTAGGGGCAGGTCCCCTCTGCTGAAAATTCCTCTGCCTGCTCTGGATCAGGGCTTGGGCCTGAGCATACTGCTACGGTCTCTGCTGCTGGAATGCCTGGGACTGCGTCAGCAATGGCCTCGGGAGCGGGTACTGCAACTGTTGCTGCTGCTGGACTGGCGCTGGTCCTCTAACTGAAGGACCAGAGAAAGCTGATGAACTCCCCCTGTTCGGGCAGTTCCCAACCCTGTGGTCCGGGGCACCACAAACCAAGCACAATCCCTGTGCTCTGCGACACTCTGACACCACATGTCCTGGCTTCCCGCAGTGTGAACATCCCACTGCGGAAGACTGCTTCTGCTTCTGTTGCTGAGGGTGCGTCGGGGTAGAATGCTGAACCGACGTCACCGAGGCCGCCCGCCTCGGAGTTCCAATAGTTAAACCTCTAGCTGCCGGGGCCGGAGCTGATGATTGGTGCATCTGACTGTGGGACCGCTTCCTACCTCCGGTCCTATCCACGATCCGCTGGGAGGTGTACTCATGCCTCCTAGCCGCCCTCAATACTGCATCGAACGTCTGGTGTTCGAACTGCTCAACTGCTAGTAAAATCTCCAAATGCAGCCCCTGCTGGAACCGCTGGACCCTATCAAACTCGGTTGCCACCAAGGTGGGGGCAAACCTACTGAGTCTAGAAAACTCAGATGCATAACCATCGACTGTTCTGCCTCCTTGCTTCAGGTTGGTAAACCTCGTCTGCAAGTCACACCGAGCCACAGCATCAAAATACTTCGTCTGGAATCTCTCTCTGAACACTGCCCAAGCAATGGGTGCCACTAATCCCTCGGCCTGCGCCGCCCACCAACTGCGGGCAAGATCTAACAACTGCAGGCGCACTACGGCCACCTTCTCGTTTTCTGGAGTCCTGGCTGCTTCTAGAATCACTTCGGTATCCTGAAGCCAAGCATCCGCGGCGATCGCATCTTCGCTGCCGTCGAAGAATGGAGGGTTCAGGCGCTTGAAGCTGTTGGCCGCGCTGTTACCCTGATGACCACCCCGGGTCAAAGCATCCGTCACTGCCTGGTGCAAGGCATCTCCACGCCGGTCTTGGGAAGCTATCAAGGTCCTGACGAGTCCTACCAAAGTGCCGTCATCATGTTCTACTGGTTGAACTGGCTGGACTGGTGGCTCTCCGCCAGAAGGCACGACTCTAGAGGCTACTCCGGAATGCTGGGCTTGATCTCCAGGTTGCTGCTGGTCCGCGGGAGGTGCTCCTCCTTGCTGGTCAGTAGGACCACGAACAATGCCGCTGAAGAAGACGACATAGGGAACAATAAGGAAGGACCAGGACAGATCAACGATACAAGCATATGATCAGGACAAGAATCCAGGGATTCAGAAGATACGAACAGAGATCAAGGACGAATACTGATTGAGACATCTATTCGGTAAACCCTCACATATCTTGATTTACAAGACCTGCATGGGCCACCACTTAAACCATGTCACGCCCCAGAACCAGAATACTGGAGAGCGGGGGCAGACATAGCCAGCTACGTATATGAAATGGAATCCATCTCGCTATACGGTCACGGCTGTCTAGATACATGAGGGTTTATCTACAAGCCAACAGTCTCTTAAGGTCATGAACAAGCCTAGTGTCTCAATCACAAGCAAGTAAGTAAAAGTCACAAGATGTATGATCATTAAATATACAATGGTAAGGCGTCCCAAATATTACATATTCAGTTGATCATGAAGCTAGTCGTTACAAAATGCCAGGACTAGCAAGAGTTCAGTCATACATGATCAACCCTAGGATCTGTCAATCATGTTACAGCCCGTAGGCAGACAGTAAATAAAGATGCAATCGAGCTAACACGTGCTCGCCGGCTAAACGCCTCAAAAGAATAATTTTTGCAAATAAGTGGGAGGACAAAAGAAACCCACTCGTTGCCAGGGTTCCGTCTAGTGGTCACCATCTGGCTGGAAGATCGGTGGATCCTCTGGAGCTGCTCCAATATTTGGCCACACAAAACCAGCTGGGTCAGACCCCAAAAGAGCAAGTGCCACAAAGGAGGCTTCACTTAGAAACTAAAACCAGCATATAGTAAGGAACATTAAAGTTAAATTATCAGAAATAACAACAATAATTGAGTACGAGGAAACCATTCAAGTAGTCAGACTACAACCCTTAAACCAAACAAGGACCGGGGTTGCAATCCTTCACCTGAATGGAAATCCGTCTCAAAATACTATGGATAAGGTAATAAGACAATAAACGAAGAGAAGACACAGAACTGCTCCGGGAGCCAGGTTACAACCCTTAAACCAAACAAGGACCGGGGTTGTAACCCTTCGCCTGAACAGAACTGGACTCCTGATCTTTATTGTTAAGGCCATTATAGATAATCATGTTGCTGAAGTAAGATAGAACATGACAAGCATGGCACGGGGTACAAATAAGACAATAACCGAAGGGAAGACACAGAACTGCTCCGGGAGCCAGGTTACAACTCTTAAACCAAACAAGGACCGGGGTTGTAACCCTTCGCCTGAACAGAACTGGTCCCCCGATCGTTATTGTTAAGGCAAGCATCAATAATCGTGTCTTGTCACGATCTTGCACAGGATCAGGATAAGACTAAGCTGGAATAACTTCATCCAATCAATCACGGCCAATCAAAAGTACGGCTTGATACTTTAACTAGCTAGGGTTATCACAGGCCTAGTTACTAGCAAGATGCAATGAGATTATTTCAACAGCCACAAGCCCTGCAGACCATCCAAGTTATCCAGGTCGAATGTCCATTTATGAAGGATGCACCACATGACTGTGTGCTGGAAGTGTGCCCTACTCGTCGGTAGGCTACAAGTCCACTTAATGCGCCCAGATAACGGGACTGCCTGTAGCTGGGAATCTCTTCATGTCTACTGAATTATTCTAGTTTATTACTCTTAGTTAATTACAGTAGGTATCCCTGACCGTGGTACTCAGGGATCCCATCCTAGACATGATGCAAGACAATACTGGTTTATTGTGCAAACGCAATCATCCACGGTGTCCAGGTTAGTCATTCTTGTCAGGTCATGTTACGTTAGCCGTCGCAACAGCAATTCGAGATAATCATGTCAGGTATGCTTGTCCTGCCATGCCGTGTTCAATTATTATTAACAAACCTATTAAATAAATTCATGATTATCAAGTTCATGACAAAAGGCGTAAGGATATAAAATGGGCGTAAAATATCTAATAAAATATCAATATACAGGGCTATAGAAGAGCCAAGCATAAGGAAAATAAAACCAAAGTGACATGCTGACATAAGACCAAGTCAGCCAAGGCCATACGCTCAGTGCAAAAGTCATACGCTCAGGTCAGGCTACGCTCAAGTCAAGCTACGCTCAGGTAAGCCTACGCTCACAAAGGGCAGCGTATGAGGTCCATACGACCCCTTGTCACACAAGTGAGCGTATGCAAGACATACGCTCCAAAAAGGCAGCGTATGAACTTCATACGACTCCTTGTCAAGCAAGCGAGCGTATGCGAGTCATACGCCTCCAAAAGGCAGCGTAGGGACTCCATACGACTCATGGCTATCCAAGTGAGCGTATGCAAGTCATACGCTCCAAAAAGGCAGCGTATGGACTCCATACGACTCATGGCTATCCAAGTGAGCGTATGCAAGTCATACGCTCCAAAAAGGCAGCATATGGGGTCTACTGTGCTGCGCTAAAGAGCGCGCACAGCTCAGTGACGTAAGCTAAAAAGCTCACGCACTGCTCACTGTCTTCTCCAAATAGCAGGAACTCCATAGTTGAACCCTAAGCTTCCAAAGTCCATAACTTGGTCAAAACAAGTCCAAATCCAACTTTCCAAAGGTCAAAATTGGGTAGGAGGAAATTCTCTACCACATGGAACCATCAAAACTTGAAAACAAGAGAATTTAATAGATCAAAACCATGAAAATCCGAAAATGACTAAATTCTAGATCTACAAAAATCCAAGCTTCAAAATAGAAAATGACAAGTTCTAATGTGGATTAGAAAGTTGCAAAGAAGAGGTTAGAACAATAAAATGGTGGGTTTCTTCATGAAGCAAGATTGCAGTTGCCTAGGCTAGGGTTTTCTTGGTTGGTGGTGGAGAGTAATGAAGAAGAAAGGAAATAATAAGGAGAGAGAATGGAAAGAGGTTAATAAATGGGGTTGGTTGTGGTAGGTAGGGGGTTCACCCTTGGTTTATGTTGAACCAAGGCTAATCAAGCCTAGCCGAACCAACCCAAGCCAACCCAAACCAAGATGAACCATGGCCAATACGAGATAAAATACGTACATGTATTCTTAAATACGTAATATGAACAACAGGCATTACAACTCTACCCACCTTAAAAGAATTCCGTCCTCGGAATTTAATTAAGATGTTAGAGAGACTAGAACAAGCTATATTAATTACATGCAAACTATAACTAGGCAAGAAATCACTCATTCAAGTAAGGAATACGAAGACATGAGGCATAAGGAAGACATTATACCTCATGAGTCAAACAAGTCGGGATACCGCGATCGGATATCCTCCGCTCCACGTTGACTCCCCCAAAGAGTGATGACCCCAAGCAACCGGACTAACTTGTGTCTTGTTCTTGAGGATCTTCTCTCTCCGGTCCAATATAGACACATGCCTTTCCTCATACGAAGGTGGTACCAACAACCAATTCGAATGATCCAGGATGTGGCTCGGGTCCGGGATATACCGTCGTAATTGGGATACATGGAACAGTCATGCACCTCGCTTAGTGACGGCGGAAGAGCGAGACGATAGGATACATCCTACTCGCTCTAGGATCGAACGGCCTATATACCTAGGACTAAGCTTTTCCCGTACGCCGAAACGAATGACGCCACGGTTGGGCGAAATCCTCAAGAATACATGATCGCCGACCGAAAACTCGAGAGGGCGCCGATGAGAATCGGCCCAATGAGCTGGCGATCTTGGCGCAACTCGAAGATGATCTCTGACCCTTGACCACTTCAATGGTCTGAGCAATCAATTCTGGACCAAGCATCTGTCTTTCTCAATATCATCCCAGGCTAGCGGGATCTGACTTCCTGCCATACAGTGCCTCGAAACGGTGCCATCTGGATACTGGCCTGGAAACTGTGTGTACGAGAATTCTACCAGGTGCAAGTGATCTTCCCAGAACCACCGAAGTCAAGTGGCAAGACGCAACATTGTCTTCAAGAGTCTGGATCGTGCGCTCTGACTGACCTCTGTCTGCGGGATGATATGTGAACTGAATGGAGATGAGTCCCTAAACTCGCTGCAGGCTACGCCAAAAGTGCGATGTAATCTGGAATCTCGGTCCGAGGTGTGCTAACTGGCACACCGTGCAATCTGACAATCTGTCTAAGATACATCGCCGCTAGCTGAGCCGTCGACTGACCAACTCTGAATGGAAGAAAGTGAGCCACTTTCGTGAGCCGGTCACTATAACCCAAATAGCATCTCTACCAGCTGGGGATCTAGGAATAAGTCAGAAATCCATGGTCACATGCTCCCACACTTCCACTCTGGAATCGACAAGGGCTGAAGCAGTCCTGCCGGTCTCTGATGTTCGGCTTTAACTTGTTGGCAAACCAAAACCGAGAGACAAACCGAGCTATCTCCGCTTCATGCCATTCACCAGAAATGCTGCCGGATATCACGGGACATCTTCGTACTGCCCGGATGGATGGAATACTGCGAAACTGAGCTTTGCCATGACTCCTGCCGGAATCTCCGCCGGGTACACAAGACGCTTACCATGTCGAAGTGTACCATCATGAACGCATAACTCTGGTCT
>JANAVB010034417.1:17081365-17225674 GCA_029216955.1 Iris pallida
CTCTTCCTATGTTGTAAAAACAAGCCCTTAAGCTAAATGCCCAAACTAGCTCCTTAATTCAAATCTCCAAATGGTTTTTAAGTCATTCCTAGCAAGATTAGAGTCTAATTACTAACCCAAACATGTTAACTATGTCTCCATGGTCATGGTTAGTCTCTAGGCTAAGTTATTCTAAGGTTTCACTAGCAAGGCCAAAATCATATTACACCAAATTAAATAATATTAAAATAATCAAAAATTCACAATTACCAAAATATCCTTATTCTAGAAAGTGGTAGTGACAAATCTACCCTCCTTAAAATAATTTTTTCCTCGAATTTAAAGGTTGGCAGGAGAGTTAAAACATGATAGAAAGTTTAGGCAATTCCTTAGCCACAATCAAAGAATGATGACGTGGCACGATCAGTGACCAAGGGTCAAACCATCTAGTCACGAGTGAAATCAAGGCTCAAGAACTTTGGAATGACTAGAATCACTTTGGCACAATTCAAAGGTAAAATTTGGTACGTATAGTCATGATCGTCAAAATCACGATTATGGAATTCATAGTCGTCTAGTCATGCTAGGTCATTTAGGCATGACTAATCACAAGAAATTCAGATATAGTCAGGAAATTAAATCATGGTCGGAAAGAGTTTAGGCACAAGTGTTAAAATTCAAACATGATCATAATCGTAGTTCAACACGATCAAAGATAAGGCCAGTCTAACCTCGGTCAACAGTATTAGATATGATGAAGAGATGATAGTAGTCTAGGCACGATTAAACATGGAATTTCGGTATGAGCAAGGGTAGCATGAAGCTTAATCGTGGTTGGAACAGAACTTAGTCATTTTCTAAAGTAAATCAGAGTTTTACGCACGAGTGATATTGGTATCGAAGTTTGATTACGATAAAAATTAGAATATTGACACGGTGAAGAGTCGGGCTAATCAATTCTTGATTAAAATGGAATTTATGTTTGATAAGAAGAAATCGAAGTTTTCGAGCACGAGCAGCATATTGATAGAGATTCAGGTTACGATGGAATTTTAAATCAATTGAATATGGTCAAGGATTAAAAATACTGGTACGATAAAGGAGAGGACCAAAGTCGATTGGTCGTGATCAAATGAATTTAGAAATTAGCGATATTGAAATTTAAAGGATGACTCAACATAGGAAAAATCAAATTCCTTTTATTATGATAAGAAGAATCAAAAGATAAGATTTCATTGGGAAGTCATGGTAATCATCTCACTCTGCTTCGTCTATTGCCATTTTCGATCGTCATTTTCTAATGATACTTTTATTTCACAAGTCCAAATATTAAAATCAAACCCTTACATGTCTACTACAAAATCATAATCTTCAGTTATGATTTCATAATTGAACCCCTTTTATAAATATCATAGGCTTGGCCTTAATCTCCCAGGCACTTATCATGAATCATGCTCTCATTAAAACTCTTCTTCCTTCCTCTTTTTTTTGATTTTATTCTCCTCTATCAACTCAACCGTCCTGGAATTTAAATTCCTTCACCTTGTCCTAACTTGGATCCAAAATCTCTAAATCAAAGTTTATGAAATCCTTGACCTTGTTCAAATTTCTCTCCTCGAAATTATTCAAAGCTAATACCAGTATGTCATGCAGGAACTTATTCTCCATTATGAAATCAACCTTCGTATTTCCTTCACGTACTCCTTCAAATATTATCCTTTTTGAATTTTAAAATTTTCACAAAATCTCTAAATTTTTCAATAACTCTAAATCCTTGTGTTCTCTGTTCCTAGTCATCCTCTTACCAACATCTTATTCAATTTCGTATCATCATCACATTACAGTTAAAATCCCTTCTTCATTACTAATTTTCCAAATTAGCATCATAGCCTTAAAGTGAAATATCTTCAGAATCAGTAACCTAAATTAAGTCGACCTCGAATTTCCTCATTAGTTTCGAAATACATCTATGAATTATTACCGTCATAACCATTCATACATACTCCACTGTCGTTCTTACTCGAAACTCTCCTACGTCCTTCTAAACCAATTCATACTCATAATATTTCCCTTAAGTGTAGTCGTCCCCAAATTGATAATACTGGTCTCTTTTTTTTATTCTCAATCCCATTCACATCTCTATCCCAAAATCTATATCAAGGTTTATCATTTTATATTCCTATCAAAATTATCATATGATAACAAATTATGTCCTTCCGAGCTAGATGATTTACGATACTTCCTCGGCCTTTCCAAGGTAAAGAGAGATGGGAATTTCAAAAATTTCAAAGTGTAACTGTCAAAAGTAGATACGAGATAGTTGATTGATGTAATTAGGACAGAGTTAATTAAGACAAAGAATAATGGTAATACAAGGAAACAATGGTAAGACGAGGGAATAATGATAAGATAAGAAAATAATGATAGAAATTATTCTTGCTCATCTGGTCATAAAGAAGAGAACCAATTTAAGATATGATCTGATAACCATACACGTCTGTCCAAAATCATGATACTCAGAATCCTCGCCATGCTAGTAAGTAAGGCTGCGATAATACATAGAGTCCGCAACTAAGATACATACCTCTAGAATCATGGTATTTAAAATTTGCATTGCCGCATGCTTGGCTGCAAAAACTTTAAATTCCCACACCCGAGAAATATATCCAAAATCAGACTCTATATCTTCGCTATGCCAGCTAATATAGCTGTAGAAGACTCTAGATTCCATAACTGATGCGACCTAGCCCCTAAGATTTATCTTAGTAGAAAATCAAGTCAACAATGAACACCAAGAATAAAATTCAACAACGAACAAGGAAAGTAGACAGAAACTGTTGGAACCGAATTTCGAGATAGTTTATAATGAGATTCTCAAGGGTCATTCCAGAAATCTCTCAAAAAATTCTAACTGTGATTAGTATCCTCTCATCCTAATATCTTACTTCCTATACTCTATCGCAGGCTCGTGGTAGTATAACTAAGTCGCTGCGTTACTACGATATCGCACAAATACGAATCTTGACCTGTATGGGCTACCACTAAAAACGTGTCACGACCCGCAGCGGATTTAGGGACAAGAGAACATGGGTACGTCCATCCTATGCCGCAGTGTTGGCGGTAGAACGCTGTTCTAGGTCATAATAGCAACTAAACATAATATAATATACTCTCCAAACGGAGGACAATCTCAGAAGATACAACTCAATCACATAAACTAGAGGTAGATAAATGGCACGATAAGATAGATATGAAATCACAGAGTGCAATACAACCAAAAGAAATAAGTCTAAGAAAAAATACATCTCATGAAATGACAACAGAAAGTAATGTAAGATAAGCCTAGAAATCTATCCTAGGAAATAGGGTAGCATCCTAAGCGCAAGCTGGATCCTGCTGAGGGTCCAGGTCACAAGTGTCGTCTAAGCCAACTCCGTAATAGGCAGGACAGAACTCCTCATCCTCTATAATATTTTCAACAGGTCCAGTCAGGACAGGAGCGAATACATAACTCTCATGCAGTTCATATCATGGCAGGAAATGTAAAACAAGCAATAGAATAAGATACATAAAACGCTGTAAGAAAATGTACATGAATAATAAGAGAGAGATCTAAAAATGGGAGATATATATATGGAAAGTAAGACTGTAAATAAATATATAAGTGATTTCGAGCACAAGTTGGTTATGTAATCGGGATAGCTTTGCACATTATTCTAAGGTAACTCCATTATACGTGAGGGTATAACAGACATGCACATGATTATACTACTTTGGAATTGATCACATAACCACTTCTTCTCTCCCGTATCCCAATCAATACACAAGGATCTAGTCAAGTTATGTTATTGCACATGAAAGTTTTACACATGAAACACATGTGAACATGAGAGTACATGAGCGCACATGAGTGTACATGAATAATGAGAGCACAAGGAGTACATGATGTTCGTGAAAAGCATATGACATGAAGTACCCAATCATCCGAGGGGGATAACATCTCATAAAAAGATCCATATAGTACCAATCTATGGTAACAACGTGACAGCATCGAGTAAAGTAGTCTAGAGCAAGAATATAAGTCCTAGCAAGTATGAAACGACCAGAAAATATACTCGCCTGATATCCTGAATGACTGATGAGAATAAATGTCCGAACCGGAGTAACTGAGTCCTATTTAGAGCAGCACAGGTTACAATGTATTCAGGATATGATAAATGAAGTTTATAATACATTTTACATGATTCCAGGCCATTCTAGTTCAAAGTCAACTCTTGGTCAACTATGGTCAACATTCTAGTCAAACTAGTCTAGTAGTCTAGGGTTTTGGTCCAACTCTAGTTAACTAGTCATATAAGCTATTGGGTCAAACTATAAGTTAACACAAGGTATTGGTCAAGATACTATAGGATAGATACATATATCAAGTATACCTATAATACCACTATACAATATATAGTATACATATATACAACTACCTCTATACTATATATATCAATGCTACATATATATATATCACACTACAAATATATATCTATAACCCTATACTAGCCTCTATCTCAGAAAATCTGAGAACACACTATATATACACTTATATATATATATGCACACACAACTAATCTCCAAACCCACATAACCACTAAACCTCACAATATAGCCTTATATATAACATATACCTAAACAACTATACTAATATATACCCTAGGTATATATACACACAATACATATATGACACCAACCTCTAGGATTCAACTCACAACCTCAAAAACCTGGGAACAAACCCCAAAACCCTATGTATAGCTAACCACATCAATACCTATCTCAGATATCTGGAATCAAACTCTAATCCTTTATATATACAATAACATATATAAGATATATATATAAGATATATATATGTATTTTATATATAAAATATATATATATATATCTTATATATATATATATATATATAAGATATATATATATAAATATATATATATATATATATCTTTTATATATATATATATATATATATATATATATATATATATATATATATATATATATATATATAGATCAATTTATAGTGTCATATACATTTACATATATAAGATCATAACTATATATCCACCAACCCTATACTGTACAAAGACCCAAGCTGAAAGGCAATAACCCTAAACTCAAAACAACCACAATCTCAGATATCTAACCTCAGTCCAGTACTGTACAAACCCAAACCCAAACTCTAATACATTCATCAAATGTTAATACATTGGAAACCCAAAAATCAAAGTGTAAACTGAACAAGGGAAGGGTGTGAGTGTCTACATATAGTGTCAACAAGGGGGTGTCAAACGCGTCCAAACAGTGTCCCAAAATATGTCCAACAGAGTGTCTAAACCCAGCGTCAGAGAACTGTGCCCAGGGGGTCTCGTGCGTGTGTGTCGAACCCGCTAGGACACAAAGTGTCCAACCAATTGCCACGTAGTCGTGTCAGGGGTAGGGTAGGTACAGGGGTACGTATTAGTGCCACTGCATTGTGTCCACACTGTGTCGTGTCGTGATACGAACCCCGTATCAAAGAGGATACGTGCGCGTGTGTGTGCGTGGGTGTGACCACTGCGAGCTCGATTTCTTCTCGAACTCTCCACCAAATCATCCCAAATTTCACAGGCATGGTGTCAGTCAATGCCCCTACCTTCGTGCTAAAAACCAAGTGTCCACGTGTCATGTCGTATCTGTTCTCGGGTTTGGGTAGCAGGATACTGCACCACCGTGTGTGCAGGCCTCCCCGTGGAACATATTTCGGGAACATATTTCGGAAAAGCTTTTTATACCGAAGGAATGTTCAAAATTCAGCTTGTAAATCAGTCCAATGTAATTAATGCAATCACTCCTTCTGCTTATACTTTTGAGTTGTGGCATAATAGACTAGGACATGTTCATTGTAAACGAATAAACAGAATGTCTAGTCTAGAGCTTATCTCCAAGTGTGGGGGTATGGTAGAAAAATGTGAAGTTTGTGCTCAAACAAAGATCACAAGGAAATCCTTTCCTCGGGTTAATCGAAGTACAGATCTTCTGGAGTTGGTACACTCCGATATCTGTGACTTCAAACAATTCTCTACAAAGGCTGGGATGAAGTATTTCATAACTTTCATCGATGACTTCTCAAAGTATGTGTTCGTCTACTTGCTAAAGGCTAAAGACGAAGCATTCGAGAAGTTCAAGGAGTTCAGGGCCGAAGCTGAGCGGCAAACTGGACAACAACTCAAAAGAATAAGAAGTGATCGAGGTGGGGAGTACAGGTATCATGAATTCGCATCGTTGCAAAGAACATGGAATTGTCAATGAGACTACGGCTCCGTACTCTCCTCAATCAAACGGAGTAGCAGAGAGGAAGAACAGAACGTTAACAGAAATGATTAACTCAATGTTGTTGGCTGCAGGTCTTCATAAGTGCTACTGGGGCGAAGCTGCATTGACGGCCACTTTTATTTTAAATTGAGTGCCTCATGCAACTTCAGACGTTACTCCTCATGAACTCTGGTTCTAGGTCAGACCTAACTTGAATGTCATTCGAGTGTGGGGGTGTCTGGCATATGTCAAGCTTCCAGATCTAAAGATTCAGAAGCTTGGGACAAGGACTACTAAGACGATCTTCTTGGGGTATGCCGAGAAGAGTGACGCTCGGAGATTTCTTGATATTGAGTCAAATCATAAATCTCGCGACGCAAAATATTTTGAAGACAAATTTGCAAGGCACAAGAATATTGTTCTTGCGGATGTACCGGAGAACAATGAGGGTGCGCAGGAAACTGGAGTCTTCAAAGAAGATGTGGTCCAAGAAAATGTTGTTGTTGAAACAACGATTGAACCAGAACAAGCTGAGCCGTCAGCTAAGCGTGTGAGGAGGCCGAAGGACTTCGGAAGTGACTTTGTCACCTATCATGTAGAAGCAGATCTGCTTACCTATGATGAGGCGATGAAGACCAGAGACGCGGTTTTCTGGAAGGAGGCGATTGACAATGAAATTGATTCCATCACCTCAAATAACACTTGGGTGTTGGTTGATCTTCCTGAAGGAGCGAAACCCATCGGATGCAAATGGATCTTCAAGAAGAAGATGAAAGCAGACGGAACTATTGACAAGTTCAAGGCTAGGTTGGTAGCCAAGGGGTTTTCTCAGAAGCAGGGAATTGACTACTTTGACATGTATGTTCCAGTAGCCCGGATGACTACCATCAGAATGTTGATTGCTCTCGCAGCAATACATAAGATGGTGATACATCAGATGGATGTGAAAACGGCTTTCCTAAATGGCGAGCTGACCATCAGAATGTTGATTGCTCTAACACAGAGGGTGTTAGACGTGAGGGGGAGATAATAAGTCCAAACGTGGTAGTCGGATCGGTCCCGTGCCCGGTCGTGGAAAAGCTAGATGCCTAGTAGATTTCTCTTTGAACTAATAGCATAAAACTTTATGGTAGGAATACAATAATACAATATCAGAATGCCTTCAAGCCCATTTTACAAGTTGTGTCGTCAACCATCTGGCGCTTGAGGTCCTTGGTGAACGGATCCGCCAGGTTCTCCTGACTCCGAACATCAATCACTGCAATAACACCTCTCTTGATAAGATCGTGTACTGCCCTGTGCTTCAACCGTACAGTCCTCTTCTTTCCGTTGAAGAGGTCGTTTGATGCCACCGCCGCAGTCGCCTGGTTATCGCAGTATATCGGTATCGGCGGTATTTGCGCCCCAACCACTGGAAGATCATACATGAGCTCCCGAAGCCATTCTGCTTCCTCGGCTGCGGTATCAAGTGCAAAGAACTCAGATTCCATGGATGACCGCGAGAGCATAGTCTGCTTCTTCGATTTCTACGATATAGCAGCTCCATCCATTGTGAAAATGAATCCACCTGTGGACCTCTCGTTCTCCACCTCTGAGCACCAGCTGGCATCACTGAAGCCTTCCACTACCGGCGGATCTCCGCTGTAGTACAGTACATATGTCTAAGTCTTCTTGAGATATCTCATAATAGGTGACTCCACCACGAGGTTCCCAGGCACAGGGTAATGCCTCGGCTTTGTAATATCAGTGAAACCACCTGGAAGTCACCGTTGGAGATGCTTACTGGTTGGAGGTATGGAGTCACCCCACAGTAGGGTAGCATGAAGGTTGAATCAAGGATAATAATGCACGTGGAATGCTTGTAATATCAATAGCTATTGCTTTTTGTTGAGAACCAATAAGGGACTTTAGTCCCACATCGGAATATGTAGTATGAAGAGGAGTTGGAACCTCTATAAGTAGCAAGTAGTAGCCCATCAATAAAATCATCCCATTATTCATTTTTACATGGTATCAGAGCCATAACTCATCCACGCCTCTCTCTCCACAACCAAAAAAAAAAAATTCCCTCCCGCTGCCGACCCCCCTCCCCCCCCCCCCCCCCGCCGCCCCCCCGGTTGCTGATCCCATAGATCACTAACCCCCCGCTGCCGGATTACCCCCCACCCCACCCCCCTGTCCCCCCCTCCAGCTGCTGCCGATACCCCCCTGCTGCTGTCGACCCCCTTTTCCCCGCTGCTGTCGGATCCACCCTACCCCCCCGCCCCCCCCCGCCTCCTTGTTTTTACTTGGTGTGCCGGATCTCCCCTCCCTTTCCACCTCCTTGTTTTTACTTGGTGTGCCGAATCTTTTCCACCGCTTTCTTGTTTTTACTTGGAGTGTCGGTTCCCCTCCCCTCCCTGTTTATACTTGGAGTGCTGGAACATCGATCATGCAAGGAGTAAACGACCCACGTCGTTGTTCCCCTTGTTCGATGTAATGCTGTTCTAGTTGCTCGTATACCTAAGGAATATATGTGAGGCGGCTCCTTGTTGTTCCCCCTTGTCTCAACAGTTGACTACGAAGACACAAGAGATCGGGACACAAAGCAGTTAGACGACAAACGACGAAGACGACGACTTGGGATACAACAGGACCTCATACAGATTAACGACGTCATGGATGCAATCAGTGGAAAACTGACGGCACAGGAGATGCAGGCCTTGGTTGATGATATCTTGTCCAAGAGATTGACCGAGGCGACCCCACGTGTGACCCATACTGATGTGTATCCGTCACCGTACAAGATGGGGAAGTTGGAAAAGCTAGAGACGAAGTTGGAAGGAACTTCCAACTACTTGAAATGGTCGCGGAAGGCGATGCGGACGCTCAATGGCCAAACCAAGGCGCCAGCCGATCCCTCCTCAAAGGAGTTTGCTATTTGGGAGATTGTCAACAACGTAGTGGAGGGGTGGTTGATAGCCTCATTTGACCGACCAGGTATCGGACAATGTTGAGGCGATGGAGGCTGCTGCTGATATATGGCGGACTTTGAAGGATATGTACTCCGGTTCGGGCAACCCTATGCGGGTCTTCCCACTGCAGGATGAACTCGATAGGGTGACCCAAGACGAACGTACCATCTCTGAGTATGCAGCCCTGTTGAAGAACTACTGGTCTGATCTGGATCACTATGGTCCTCTTGGGATGGAAGATGCACGGGTTGAACCTGTATTTGCGAAGTATTTTCAGGGGTTCCTGTAGTATATTTCGCGGCAACGAATGAAGAAGTTTTTGAAGGGGCTCAACCCGGTGTTTGAGCAGAGAAGGAATGTACTCCTAGCCCAACCCCAGCTTCCAAACTTAGAAGGGACTATAGCCGCCATGGCACAGGAAGAAGCTCGGTTGAAGTTGATGCCCAACAAGGGCTACTTCCAAGGGGAGCAAGCCGCTGTTGAAAAGCCGCCTTAAATCCACCTCCCTCTGCGGGCGGTGTTTGTCTCAACCGTGGTGACTCCGGGCATTACATCAGATTTTGTCCAAAACCCCTGCGAAGTCTCGAGTGATCGCGAACGGGGCTATGGAGTACGTCGTGGTGGTAGAGGAGGATATGCTGGTCGAAGGGAAAATTCTTTTAAAGGACATAAAGCGAATATGGCAGAAGAAGGGGGAGAAAAGCAGCTGGCTGAAATAACCCCACTTAAGAGGGAGTTCCTTGCGAGGTTATACGGCTCGAAGAAGGGATCGGACGACAATCTCGACCCTCATGCGGCATCATCTACGTCGGGGAATCACATCACTTGCTTTGCCCAAACCAGTACAGGTATACCTGCGCATGCTCTTGTATCTAACCATTAGCTAGGTTGGATTATGGACTCTGGGACATCTCGCCATGTCACGGGGACCCGTAGTGAGTTCCAGGACTATACTCACCTACCGACGCCGGAGAGCATTCCGACTGCTGATGGTACCTCTAGACCTGTAATGGGTAAAGACACTGTTGAATGCACCCCTTCCCTCACTCTCACCAATGTCTTACATGTTCCGTCTTTTCCTATCAATCTTATCTCTATTAGTGTCATTATCCTTGATCTTAACTGTACTGTTTCTTTTGACACTCCTACGGTAATTTTTCAGGAGAAGGGGACAGGACGACGACTAGGGACTGGCACATGGCATAAGGGGCTATGGTACTTGGACAGGACCGGACTGGACACAGCACTGGCATCTCTGGTCGCAAGCACACAACCGGATGCTTCACATCGTAGTGTAGACGACGAATTGTTACTCCACCACCAGCGTGTCAGGCATTCTTCCTTTAAAGTTATTAGTCGAATGCATCTGTCCTTATATCAAAGGGCTAATAAAGAGCAGTTAGTTTGTAATTTATGTGAGTTGGGCAAACATACCAGAAGCTCCTATGTGAGCTCTGGAAATAAAAGTTTCGCTGCTTTTGATATGATACATTCGGACGTATGGGGTCCTTGTCCTACAACAAGTATTAACGGATTTCGATGGTTCGTCACTTTTATTGATTGTTATACCCGCATGACATGGGTCTACCTTATAAAGAATAAAAGTGACGTCTTTGAGGCTTTTCAGGATTTTTATCGCCGGGTGATAACACAATATAAGACTAAAATTAAGTGTTTCCAGTCTGACAATGGGACAGAGTACACAAATAAGCGGTTTGTTGAGTATTTCTCCACTCATAGAATACTACATCAAACCTCATGTGCCTATACACCGGCACAAAATGGTGTAGCCGAAAGGAAGAACAGACACCTGCTGGAGGTCGCACGGACGATAATGCTGGCTATGAATGTCCCAAAACACTTATAGGGGCAGACTGTATTGATGGCCTCTTATCTCATCATCCGAATGCCTTCTCAGGTATTTGCCTGGAAGACACCGTTGGAGATGCTTACTGGTGCAACTACATACACTATTCCTCCGAAAGTATTTGGGTGTGTGTGTTTTGTCCAAGATAATAGGCCAGGAGTTGGCAAACTGGATCATAGAGCGGTTAAGTGTGTATTTGTCGGGTACACAGCAACTCAGAAGGGATACACATGTTGGAGCCCAGTTGAGCGGAAGATGTTTGTAAGCATGGACGTTACATTTAGAGAACTGGAACCATACTATGGTTCGGATGCAGGTTCAGCGTTTGGTGACACACCTAACATAGAGGGTGTTAGACGTGAGGGGGAGATAATAAGTCCAAACGTGGTAGTCGGATCGGTCTCGTGCCCGGCCATAGAAAATTGGACGAAAGGGGGAGATAGCAGTGACTCTGATACGGATAATGAAGAAGAAGATACATATGTTACGCAGGGGGAGAAGGAAAAAGGAGCTCCAAGTCTACAGAAGGAGACAACAGAAGTCCAGTACTGTGCCGTGTCCATTGCCTACTACACCAAGTCCCTCGTCTACTCCTGCCCCAACTCTTGAAGATGTTGCCTCCACACTGAATTACTCTGATTCTGATGCGGATCTCTCTGACTTGGATGGTATGATCTCTCCACCACCTATTGCTCCCTTAAGGAGATCTTCTCGCATCAATACGGGTAAGGCTCATAGTCGTTATGATGATTATGAATATGACATTGCCAATTACTTGTCTTATTCCAACATTTCTCCTAATTATCGAGCCTTCATTGCATCGTTAGACTCTACTTCTTTGCCTAAGTGTTAGCAGGAAGCAAAGAAAGATCCAAGGTAGAAAGCTGCAATGATGGAAGAGCTTGGGGCACTAGAGAAAAATAAGACATAGGAGCTGGTTCCATTACCCAAAGGGAAGAAAACTGTGGGATGCAAATGGGTGTACACAGTGAAGGAGACGCCAGAAGGAAAAATAGAGCGGTATAAGGCGAGGTTGGTTGCAAAAGGATACACACAATCATATGGCATCGACTATGATGAGACATTTGCCCCAGTAGCGAAAATGAGCACGGTAAGAACTCTGATCTCCATTGCAACAAACTATGGGTGGAAGCTATACCAATTAGATGTGAAGAATGCCTTTCTCCACGGGAACCTGCAAGAAGAAGTGTACATGGAGCTCCCGCCAGGATGCTACACGACAGAATCAGACGGAAGGACGTTGCGTGGAAAGTTGTGTAAACTAAAGAAGTTGCTATACGGGCTCAAGCAATCTCCTCGAGCCTAGTTCGACAGGTTCAGAAAGGCTGTTACTGGTATGGGATACCATCAAACAAATGCAGATCATACAGTTTTTCTTCAGCATGCAAGAGGCCACATTACTATATTTGCTGTATATGTGGATGATATAGTAATCACAGGTGATGATGATGTCGAGATCACTATGCTGAAATCAAAACTCGCGAAGGAGTTTGGGGTGAAAGATTTAGGAGCGATGAGGTACTTTCTGGGTATCGAGGTGTGTGACGACGACAAGGAATTGTTCTCTCACAAAGAAAATACGCACTAGATCTGCTAAAGGAGACAGGGATGCTGGGATGCAAAGCAGCAGTTACTCCAATTGACCAGAAGTGCAAGTTGGGAGCAGAAACATGAGAGCCAGTTGATTATGAAAGGTATCAAATACTTGTAGGGAGATTGATTTATCTGGGACACACTCGCCCTGATATCTCATTTGCGGTGAGTGTAGTGAGTCGCTACATGCATGATCCAAGAACGGGTCATACGGAAGCAGTGTTTCAGATCTTGAGATATCTGAAAGGGACGCCGAAAAAAGGGCTATAGTTCAAGAAAAATGGATGCATAGAAGTTGAGGGATACTGCGATGCAGACTGGACGAGTTGCATAGACGACAGAAGGTCTACCACGGGATACTGTGTCTTTATAGGAGAAAACCTAGTCTCATGGAGAAGCAAGAAACAGTCAGTGGTAGCACGGTTGTCAGCTGAAGTAGAATACAGAGCAATGGATCTGGGAGTGTCAGAGTTACTGTGGGTGAAAGCACTGCTGACAGAGTTGAAGCTGGATAAGGGAGCACCGTTACATCTTCTGAGCGATAGTCAAGCTGCAATAAGTATAGCCAACAATCCAGTTCAGCACGACAGAACGAAGCACATCGAGATCGATCGTTTCTTCATCAAGGAGAAGCTGGAACAAGGGATACTGAAGATTGACCATGTTCGCTCAGAAGAACAAGGTGCAGACTGTCTGACTAAAGGTCTTAGTTCATCGAGTCTGTCAAAGCTATGTAACAAGATGGGGATGATTAATATCTATCGTCCATCTTGAGGGGGAGTGTTGAGAGCCAATAAGAGACTTCAGTCCCACATCGGAATATGTAGTATGAAGAGAAGTTGGAACCTCTATAAGTAGCAAGTAGTAGCCCAACAATAAAATCATCCCATTATTCATTTCTACACTTTTGTACTTGAATGATGAATGTTCAAACAACTTCTCCAAATCAAGCTATAAATTGTACCTATACTTAGCACTTATATTTTATGGATTATGAGGTTGTTCATTTTCGTGTGTGTCTGGTTGATATTTCTTGCCCCTCGTTCTGTATGTAGATCGACTACTATCATCTTGTGAGGCCCGTACATAACTGTTGGTCAAGAAAAGAGGTCTTGGATGGCTAGCTAGCTCAATCAGTTTTGGGAAGCTTTACTTATTCTGAACACTTGATATCTTTAGGCATGGATCCACTAATTTAGAAGTTTGAAGGATATTTAAGAATAGAAGACAAATCTGGATACAACATTGTCGACATAATCCACCTTCACGGGTCGCAGCCAGCGGTCACAGACCACGCCGGCAAAATATCATTTTCCTTACATGATTTGAACTGTTTGTTTTTCAGTGCTATACCTGAAGATGGTAGAAGAAAAGCATATGCAGAAGCCATTGCAAAGGCAAAGGCAGAAGAAGAAGAGGCCTTGGTAGCCTCTGAGGAAGCCCGCAAGGCAGCAGAGGCTGCTAAGAAGCTTGAGAAAGAGGTGAAGAAGCTCTCGGAGCAAGAAGGTGAGGCTGCTAGTAGCTTCGCCAAAGAAGCCCGAACAAAGGTAGAAGCAGCCGCTGGTTTCACGTTAGACAACTTGCTAAGTAAAGCAAAAGATTTTGGTGACGGTGGTGTTGGTACAGCAAACTTCTCTTGGAAAAAATTGAGCTCGCAATTGGCAACTGCAGTTTCTCCAAAGGCCGACGGCGGCAAACCGATGATGCAGGTTGCCACCATCAGGGGCCAGGTCAAGGCTAGGAATTTGCCACCGCAAAGTGCAGTCGTTAAACAAACTGCAGCTCCTAAGTCGAGACCCAAAAAGCCTGAGCCGAAACCGAAAGCCAAGCAGCCGGAGACGAAAACTGAGGTCAGAAGTGTGCTTGGTGGCCTTTTCAAGCAGGAAACCATTTATGTAGATGATGATTGAGGATCCAATACAAAAAAAGTTGCGCAAGACAAGATTTTTGCTTGTTGTTGACATGAAATTGAAGATGTTAAATAATGGGGTTTTTTATTTTGGTTGTTGTTTGGACCTACATAAAATGGATCAAAATGAAATGCTTCTTTCATGGTCAATGTCTCTTGTTTTCCAATGCTGGTTTCTGGTAGCAAAGTTACTCTTAGATGCTTGCAGTTGCATGGTATTTTGTACACCAAAAAGCATTAAACTTTGAATTGTACTTTACACAAAACAGTTCTGATTGTTCTTCATGATCATGGTTCTACGACTATTAAGTACGATCCGCATCATATAACCATCGCAAGCAAATGAAATTGATGATAAGCTAAGAGCTTGTATATCTGTTAACAGCCTCGAGGGATGATGGCATACTTGAGAAAAAATTAAGTCTCAGACGTTTCATAGATGTTCACCCAAATGGAAAGAAATAGCTCAACAACCTAAACCTATCTCTGAATTCTTTCTTTAGATATGCCACAGGGTTTAGAATGCATGACATAACTGTCTAAATTAGTCTAATACAAGTTTTAGGTGGTTGTTTTCTTTAAAACGAAACACCAATCATTATAGTAACAGATCATGGGTTACCCATATCAATACATATATGAGATCGAGATAAGATACAAGAGGGTGCAATCTCATACATAAAACAAGCAGGAATGCGGGAAATAAGAGTAGGAAGCCAATGCGTCCCATTTGCCTACATAGGAGTGAAGGCGAAGAAGATTCCACGTAAGGCTTCGCGACCTTCGTCTATAACATGCCGAGTCTTCCATAAAGTGTTTGAGTCCTTAGAATAGATAGCATATATTAAACATTTACAGTCTCCTTCGATGATAATGTCTTCATTTCTTTTCCACTTGTTTAGTCTCCAATGGAGATCCCCCAACCTGAAAGGAAGTGATTGCACCTTGGAAACTACGTCCATTATCATGCAATATAGCTGTTCCTCCCATTCTATCCTTAAGATATGCACCGCCGAAATTTATCTTCCAGAAGTTAGTTGGAGGAGGGGACCATTTTGCATTCAGTTGTTGATAAAATTGAGGGGCGACAATGTCTAAGTGAGTAGAGTTATTAGCTTCATATGAATTCTGCAGTCTTTCTGAAGCTAAGATGATATTGTCACTGCACACAGGAATGTGTTGAAACAGAGCATGGTTTCTCGCCTTCATATTGACCATAATAGATAGAAACATGATGTAGTTGTGTCGATATTCCCTTCAGTTAAAAGGTTCTTGGTGTGGCTCTGTATTGTAGAATGCTGGTGGAGTTTTGAGTAGATATGTGGCAATCCCTTCCAAGCATCTATTAACACCATGATATAGTTCTTGATTATTGGTGTTTCCAATGATGCTCCAACCATATTTCTTATATAATATTTACTGTCTTTTGTCCAAGCACACATAACTGTATAGTTCATCCGATCCGCACATCTTTATTTTTGGACACTAAAGTCCATGATCATGCTATTATATCTCCTGATAAGCTAAAGATGGCTACTGTTATCTGTAATTGATCCTCTTGCTTATGAGTTTCATTGCATGTGGGGGCCAATTTGAATGTCCCCACTGTTATAGTACAGTTCCTGCTGATCATGACTTGCGAGGAAGCTACCACGGAATCTTAATTTCTGATAGAGAGATCTAGAGAATAGAATCAATTATACATATCCGCCACTGCACTTGCTGAATCGTTCAAGCAACAGAGGTTCCTGGCCCTAGCCTTTCTCCCTGACCACTTGCTCTGGTCCCCAAATCAACCAACAACTGAATGCATGTACATCTCATCAAGGGTGTAATTATTATCCGTAGTAGTTATTATCGAAGAAGTTTGGTCCGAAGTCATTCTGTAGTTAATGCCCATACAAAGCTCAAGAGAAGATGCTCTTCCCTATCACTTTCCCAAGTCAACTCAAACCTCCATAGGAGGCCCCTAGTGAACAAGTTGTGCCCTTCCTTTAAAGAGTAAATCCAAGGAAGCTGCATGGTCAGCCATCATCAACTGCTCACCTACAAGATGTGACTGCAAACTATTGTATATATATGACTCATGTTCAACTATGGAGGACTATGGACGTCGTCTGTGTTGGGAAAAAACAAGACCTCTTTGTGATGAGATGAGAATAAACAAAAAATGGAAGAAAAGAGAAAATAGAAAAGATTGCATACACAAAATTTACCGAGGTTCAGCTCAATTTGAGCCTACGTCCTCCGTCCGCCCCTTCTTCACCGTTTTTACTGTAATCAAAAGAAAGATTACAAAAGACACTTATCTCAAATTGGTACAACTTTACTTGAGGATCACTTTCTCTCACAAATTGACTTGAAGTGGATTACAAGTTGTGTGTGGTTGTGTGGTTGTGTTGTTGTTCTTCTTCTTCATGTTCTCAACCTTCACCATCTCCCTCCTATTTATAGAGAGGATAGGCTCCTTGGGTACACCAAATTCGTTGCATGGAGAAGATCAAAAGGTAGCCCTTCCATCTCCTAAGGTTCTTTCTTTCTTCCAAAGTTCGTTCTGCTTTCTTCACTGTTCATTCCTCCTTCTCCAGGGTTCATTGTATGGAGAAAGGTAATGCATTAAGTTGCATATAGTCATCATGGAGATGGATCCCATTTCCATCAATCTCTCCCTCTATCCTCATAAGGAGAAAGATTTCAAACAGTACTCATACCTGCCAACCTTCGGCATAAGTCATGCTTCTCTTTTGGTAGAGGTTTTGTAATCATATCAGACGGATTTTGGCTTGTATCAATCTTCTTAATCTGCATAAGGCAATTCTCCAAAGCATCTCGGATCCAGTGATGACGTACGTCAATGTGCTTTGTCCATGAGTGATATGTAGCATTTTTACTTAAGTCGATGGCGCTCTGACTGTCACAATATAGATTGTACTTCTCTTGCTAAAGAGATAACTCCGTCAGAAAATTCTTCACCCACAAAAGCTCCTTGCTAGCTTTTGTAGCAGCAATATATTCAGCTTCTGTATGATGGATAAAGCAATACACTTTTGCAGCTTTGATTGCCATGATACGAATCCTTGTGCAAAAGTAAATAAGTTTTCGACGTGGACTTTCTTTTGTCCAAGTCACCTGCCATGTCAGAATCAGTGTAACCTTCCAAGATAGGTTTGCCATCTCCAAAACATAAAGAATATTTAGAGGTTCCTCCTAGTATCCACTTTACTCTTCCCAATGTTTTTTATCCGGATTGGCAAGAAAGCGACTTAATACTCCAACTGCATGTGCTATGTCGGATCTTGTACAAACCATGGAGTACATCAAGCTTCCGACGACCGAGGCAAATGGAATATTCTTCATCTCATCCTTCTCCTTCTCATTTGAAGGACTTTGTTGTGTACTTAGCTTAAAATGAGCTTTTAGCGGTGTGATGACTGGCTTAGAGTTCAATATATTAAACTTTTCCATAACATGTTCAATGTATCACTCTTGTGATAACCACAACTTCCTCACATTTCTGTCTCGAAAAATCTCTATTCCCAATATATGTTGTGCAGCTCCTAAGTCCTTCATGTCAAAGGACTTACTCAATTCCTTCTTCAGTCTGTCAATCTTGGATATTTTTTTCCGCTAACAAGCATATCATCAACATATAAAAAGAGAATAATGAAATCATCATCAGAGAACTTCTGGACATAACACAGTAATCTGTAGATGTTCTTTTGTACCCATGGTCAAGCATGAAATGTAAGCCACCTAGATTTTTAGATTTTTTTTTGAAATTTAATTTTATTATTTTGTTTAATATAGTTATTAAAAGATATTTTTCCACTATTACTTTTGATCATAAAATGTACTCTTTTGTAGCTTTAATTTTTGGAGCAAAAGAAATGCCAAACTCTAGAACAACCCATAAAATCTCAACCCTACCTGCACTAGAACAACCCATAATCGACTTCCCCTAGCAACCCTATATATAACATACAAACCTACCAAAAAACCCTCTCCATAAACCCTAAATCCCAGCCCATTCATTGCCGAACTGCTGCTAATGCCATCTCTTCTTCTCGCTGCTGTCGAGACCAATTTTCGACCATCCAAGGGCTGCCACCTCATCCCCGATGTGCCCAAGACCGCACACCACCTTCCCAAGGCTGGCCACCACCAAGAACAGCCCCCTACAGGCAGTGCACAGCCCCACAAGTCGACCCTACCTTGCTCTTCGAAAATTATAGCAGGTAAGGCATCTTGCGAATGCGTTTTCTCCACTTCTAGATATCAAAACTTCATGGGACCAAAAATGGTAGATTCTTATGTGTCTACTACCTTCATATAAAATTTTATGTCAAAATATTTTCTAGATTGGCCGGGGCACACGTTTTACCAAAGTGTATCCAAAATGACACTGTTCATTGTGGGACAGTTTGAACCGTATAACTTCACTTTTACCATTGATATCATATATGAAAACGATATTTCGATTACCTACAATTCTCGTTCAATGAGTTTTTCATAATTTTGTTGTTTTAATGCTTGAATAATTCAATTTTTGAAGGACAAAATTTTGCCATATATGTCAACATTACCCTCGACTCATGATCATGAATATTTGATAATTTAAATAATTGTTACCATTTATTTTAGAATATTAAAGTTAGTTTATATATGGTTAAACAATTTCTAATATCATTGATTTATCAATGGGGATAATAGTTTGATCATGAATTGATTTCTAAATGAGTTTTTATGCAATAATAAGTATATAATATATTTTCAGAATTATCAAGATTTATTTAAGAATTAATACTGAATATTTTATATTACATTTGTGAAATTTTATTTGTCCTATGAGAAGTATTTCGACTAGTATGTATTATGACTATTATATAGTTAGTTAAACCTATGCACTATATATACATACATACATACATACATACATACATACATATATATATATATATATATATATATATATATATATATATATATATATATATATATATATATATATATATATATATATATATATATATATATATTTTTTAATATATATATATATCTATATATATATATATATATATATATATATATATATATATATATATATATGTGTGTGTGTGTGTGTGTGTGTGTGTGTGTGTGTGTGTGTGTGTGTGTGTGTGTGTGTATATATATATATATATATATATATATATATATATATATATATATATATATATATATATATATATATATATCGATGATACTAATCATGTTAGTGTGGTTATTAATATTAGTTATTATTATTATTTATAGTAGTTCGTGAGATTATGACTGCGGAGGTTGAAGCCGGACTGGTACTTTACGATTCCAGGCAAGATACCGTGCCACTGTGATCTTATTTTATTTCCTGCTATACATTGACGTGTTGTTGTGTATTAGGATTAGATCTGTTGGGAGAGCGTCCAAGTACGACTTGGTTGTAGTCGATGATACCATCGATGACTGATAGTGGGTGTGTGTGTGTTTGTGACCTAGCGTGCTAGTAGACTTCCTCGCGTTGAAGTTATTTTTCAATTTCTATTGGAAACGACTCATGACACGACACTTTGAGTGAGAGTTACATTGGTATTGGAACGCATCCTTTACTTGACCAGTACAAGGGGTTCGTGTGACGGATCATATATAACTAGTTGTGTCAGTTAGATGACTTGCATGTGAGATACGAGTCATGCGAGTCATGAACGTGACCTTGTACTACTACTGGGCGGGAAAGACTTTTAGTAGGCACACATAATTACCCTATCCTTACTAGCCTCAGTGTTGTGTTTCCCTGGTATAGGCTATTTTAGTGGATATTCCATTATCGTCTACAGACTAGTCTCCGAATTGGGTGTGAGTATGCTAGTATATTCGCGATATTAGTTGACGCTAATATCACTCCTTACCTACGTGTGCAATTCCAAAGTAGTCTTACAGTGCATTTACACTTAGATAGGTAGTTTATCTTGTCAGTTATATTCATGTTCATGTATATTACTTTTACTATTCATATTGTGGCTAGTTGTTGTATCTTGTTACATCCTCCTGAGGACCTGGTGATCACCTCAGGTGTTTGGCGGACTCCAGGAGTATAGTTGTTGTGGTGTGTTTGTTGGATTCAGGTATTAATGGTAGTGTTATTTTATTCTTTCTTTTATGCCTTTTATGTTCCCTTGCACTTTATATTTCTGCCATGATTTCTATGCTATTATAGCCTAGTTTTACGAGCTTACTCTATTCCTCAAGCTTGATCGAACTAGTGTGATATTGGCGGCCGACTCTATTACACTTATTCATTTCTTGATACTTATACATTACTGTGGATTGAGATATAGTTTAGTTAGCATATTTTACAACGTACTGCGATTAGGATAAGTCTATTAAATTGTGATACTTATTGTCACGCTCCAGAACCAGAATACCGGAGAGCGGGAGAAATAACTCAGCCAGCTACGTATTACGGGTAGATGAATACCGTATAATACGATAAATGTTGTCTAAAAGACGAGGGGGTGTATACTACATGAAAGTCTTACTAGGGTTACTCAACATCTATTGTCTCAATCATTTAAACAAGAAGCAATAATAGAGAACATGTAAGATAAAGCAGTAAGGCATCCCAAACGCTTAGTCAAAATGTTCTTGAGATCTGGCTGTACAAAACATAGCCAGATGATATAGCAAGGTATGTACAATTGTTATCAGCTGCAGTCTGATTTAGTTACAATTATGCAAAAGTAAGTATAAGACAATCCGACTAACATGTCGGTGCCAAACGGCAAAAGTGAAGCAAATAGTAAAACGAGCAGGGAAGCAAGGGACCCACTCGTGTCCTCCGGCGATCATTCCCCTAGTATTGACCATCTTGGAGGTGGAAGTAAGCTGAGTCCTCGGGAACTGGCTCTAAATCTGGCCATGCAAAACCAAAGAGGTTAGACCTCTAATAGCAAGTACCGCAAGGAAGCACGATATGAGAAATCAGAACCAGTGATAAGAGTTAAGAATATGATAAATAGATCTCTGCTCGCTACTGGGTTCGTACAACATCACGACACTTGAAGCCAACTTCCCAACCAAACAAGGACAGAAGTTGACCCGTTATGTCCTGACGTTCTGCTCTCCTCAGTAGTTAATAGAGTAGATACAGTGCACAGACAAATCAATTTAAGCGGCCATGCAACTACTACGGCTTGCTACTATGAGTTCCAAGTTACCCTGGAATTTATGCAATACGAGATTCCTCAGTTCTTACTATGTACAAGCAATGCTAGTCTACCCAATCAATCAATTATGCCAATTTAGACGAGTCCCAGCGGGACGTCCGTCATCAATATACAATAAATAATATAAGCAGATATCGCTCTCCGCCCGTGTGGCAGATTTGCGGTATCTGTGGGAACCAGCCGGCATGTCGGGGCACTAATCGTCCCCAAGATGGCTGCCATTTAAGAACTCGGAAATCCATTCTCTCCATGCAATATTTATTTTATTTAGCTTAATAGTTCCTATGTTGATTGAAATTCCATGCCGTGGATCATGGTCATTCAGAATGGGTACTTCCGTACAAAGTACGATATGCACAAATCTATAACGATGCCCATGCGGCTAGGTTGTAGGTCTTACATAGCGTAATATAACAATCAAATCCTAGCCACAGAATAATCATGTCTTGACTGTAAGATGTACATGCTACTTTTGCAGAAAAATGGAAGTCAACATGTGTCCATATTCTAATGTCCGGATCGGCTAGTCGATCACAATGGTTCATGGTTTATACATGAACGTGCCTCATTCAATTCAATAAGACGACTAGCCAGTCTCTTAGTTCCAACGAGGAACATATGATCAATTATTAGTCAAGGTAACAATCAATGTCAATCAAATGTCAATCAATGTCAATCCGGGACAAGAATCAGCCAAAAAGGCACTATGGGCTAGAGTTCATGCGGACGAAAAAAATATGGTTCATGCGGCTGAGACAATATGGTCTCATGCGGCTGAGACAATATGGTTTCATGCGGCCAGAGGGAAGAGTCTTATGCGGCTGAACATGCAAAGTCTCATGCGGTCAGAAAATGCAAAGTCTCATGCGGCCAGAAAATGCAAAGTCTCATGCGGCCAGAAAAGATCGGGTCTATGCGGCTTAGGGGATCTGGGCCCTATGCGGCTCGGGTTTCATGTGGCAGGGATGGGACTGATCCTTATGCGGCTCAGATTCATCTCAGCCATGCAGCAAGGAAAAGACAGGACCCATGCGGCCAGGAAATCAAGTCTCATGCGGTTCAGAAAATGCAAAGTCTCATGCGTCTGAGACAATATGGTCTCATGCGGCTGAGACAATGTGGTCTCATGCGGCTGAGACAATATGGTCTCATGCGGCTGAAATAATTATGCGCTCATGGGGCCAAGTTAACCCGGCCATGCGGCTAAGGGTAACATGTGGCTAGGAGACTTACCGCATGAAAGAGTCATACGGTCAAGCACTGGTCTTCTTCTCCACTTCCGAGAACAGAACCATAGAAGACATTGCTTCCAAGCTCCCTAAATCCTTCATTCCAAGCCCAAATCTGAACTTCCATAGGTTAAAATGGGGTAGAACGAAGTTCTCTACAACATGGAATCATCAAATTTTGAAAATAACAGGGTTAGCTAGATCAAACCTAAGAAATCCAAAATACAACAAACTTAGATCTACAAGTAATGAGCCATGGAAATTAAAAATGCTAAGTACTAGAGTATCTAAGAATCTCGTGAGAAAGACAACGGAACAACAAAATTGGAGATCCATCAAGAAGCAAGTGGTACTTGCCTAGCTCTCTAGGTTGGTGGGAGAGTAATAGAGGTTGAAGAAGAAGTAAATGAGAGTAATGAAGAGAGAGAAAAGTAGAGTAGTATTAATATCAAGCCCAAGTCAATCTCCACCACCCATTCCTTCCTACAAGATCTAGACCATCCATCCCTCTTATGATGAACCAAGCTAGACCAAGTTGGTTTAATGAACAGACTAAACCAAGAGCTAAAGCAAAAGCAGAAAATAAAATACATAAAAATTAATAAGCACACAATTAAAGAATTTAAATACAGAACAAATGCATGATAAATATTAAATAAATATATTCAAGCAGTACACGTATAAAAATACGTATTCTGGGAACGGGGAGTGACACTTATTCTATTCGTATAGCTGGCATGCTCATGCCTTGGGTTCCTATATATTTTGGAACTGGTACGTGACATATTTTTGTGGTGGCCTATGTCGGTCTAGATTAAATTATTTCGGTTACGTTACTGTACTGAACGAGCCTACAATAGGATAATGTATTATAATCTCAATCCACAACTGCTATTGAATTTCCTTTGATATCTACTATTGTTCTTGAACCTCGTGTTTGTAATTGAACATAACTCTCTTGAACTCCTTGTATTGAATTTCCATCTTTTCTAGTTTTGGATAACCAAACATCTGTGCTTGATGAACTATTTTGTTTATATTGTATGATAGAAGTAAGAGGGATAGAATATTATAAGATTGATTGTCCATAGACGAGTAGTTTAGAGATAGACACCTATACTACATATATCGAGTAGGTAGGAGTAGTATTCTTCTACGGTAGAAACTTCTTCTTAGAGGACATAGGAATCCATGCTTAGGTAAATAGCTAAGGTGGGTAGAATTTTATAGATATTCTCCTAAGATGGAAGTTAGAATAGAGTACATTGTAGGATTTGACCCTAACAAGAGAACGTAAGATTACTAGACTAATCTATGCTACCCTTTGCCTAAGATATTATCTTGAATAGAAGTACTAGGGAGATTTTTATCGAGTGCTAATATCATGATAGGTGACCTAGAATTATTAATTAGAGTATGAGGATTTGAGTTAGGCTAGACAACTATCTCTATATACGATAAGACTAGCCTTGAAACGATCTAAGTATAACTAGAAGATTGACCAATAGGTGTGTGTATCTGTTCAGCTCAGCCTCGACCCTTGCCTAGCAGATAGGTACAAAATTTTAGGTATACTTGTAAGAATTATATAGTCTATTGACAGTTAGAAGGAGTAGATTATTGTTTTCCTGCTATTTTGTTAAAGACCTAGTCTATATAAGAATAGTGTTGAGTTAGTAATAATTTCTCGTTATAAAGTTGCTAACCAATAGGTCCATGACGGTACTTAGGACTCCTTAGAAAGACTTGATTTATACCGCAATATATACCTAAGCTTTGTATTCTTTAGAGACTCGATTTTAAAACCTATGACCAAGTCTGATATAAGAAAGACTCGATTTTAAGACCTATGACCAAGTCTGATATAGAAGTCCGGATGACAGATTATGATATGGCGGATACTGAGGACAGTGATGATCCTGAGTCCCCGATCGGCCACTACATCCGTCAAGCTGAATATCCGTTGTCGGAGAAAGCTGTATTGGTAGCTTTCTTAATGATCTGGCTTCGTGACTACATAGTCCCTAGGGGTTCAGGGACTATTGAGAGGATGAGCCGGAGCATAATACTTTCGGCTGTGAAGCTGGCGTTCGGATACCATCTTGCCTTGCTTCCCGTGATGGTCTGTGCCACTAGACGGGGTCTACGGGACTTTGTTAGAAACGCAGTGACTCCTGATGGCAGAGCCAACTTCGCCCGGACTGAACTTCCGTATCACTTCTTGATGGGGTGGCTGCTACTGCATTGTCCTATCCTGATGAATGCTGGGCCGGTAGCAGACTCTTTGGCGGGAGATGTCTTTCTTCGTAGATTTTGTGATACGGATTGGACCATCACTGGTGTACCCGCTTGCAGAAAGGCTTTAAGCCTCTTGCAGAACTATAATTTCTTCAAAGTATCCCCTCCGTCCGACAACGGTAATGCAGAAGATATTTTAGTGGATGAGGGAGTTCATGCCACTAGTTTGATTGTCGGGGCATTTCACTGGCTTTAGTCTATTAGGCGGTCGTATTTGGTACTCCGAAACAGGAACCATGCCTACCTGGAGATGCCTGCCGAGTAATTTTACACGACAGTTTGGCTACAGCCTGCTCCTTCTAGGAAATGCTAGCCCGCATTTGGAGTCAATAGGCAGCTTAATTGACGGGGCGCGTGCTTGGATGTATTACAATGCCGGGTACACGGAGGCAATCTTCACTCTGCCCTTGGATAAGCCTGAGACCCATCTGTGCTACGCTGCCGCCAAATTTTATGTTCAGATCAATACTTTTCATCCTCGGTATGATCATGAACAGAGATTGATATTGGGGACTCGGTTTGGCCCCCTTTCTATGAAAAAGGTGCCGAAGGGTCGTAAGAAGGAGAGTGCCGCTCTAACCGTGAAACCAGCCGTAGTACGCGGCCGAAAGCTATCCTTAGGGAGCCAGCAGTGTCTCCAAAGGAGGACACGAAAGATGATGATTCTTCCCTTCTCAATACTCCTCAGAAGAGGAAAGCTTCAACTGAATTGGCCCAGGAGCGAACTTTAAAGCGGAAGAAGTAGACTATCGCCTTAAGGAGAGCCAAGGGAGTGGGTGCTGGCTCACCTTCTTTGAGAAGGTCTTTTCGGTAAACTGGAAGAGGTAGAACGGCGTCGCGGGCTGTTACCGTTCAGGAGGTAGATCCCTTCTTAGACTCCATAGCCATTCTGGTCAAGCCTTTAGAAGCTTTCTCACCCTTGCGTTTGTCCTTTGCACAGGACCCTGAAGTTGTAGCTGTGGTAGGTGCCTCCTCATCTGAGGAAGTGGACGTGACAACAGTGTCCCCTGTTCGTCCCCGACCGATGGATGAGGGCGGGTCTGTTTTAGCTGTAAGGGTTGAGCGACGGGATGATCAGGGCGAAGGCCCAGACCATGACATCAACCAAAAGATGAGTCCCACCTATGACATTTTTTTGGGGGATATGTCTGTAGTTGGAGCCGTGATGAAGGACTTAGATGAAAATCAAGTCCAATCGGCTCATCCTCCTATGGGTATGTTATCTTTACGCCTATCTTCGGATGAGATTTTTCGACTTCGATTTTGTATGCTCCTCATGAGGCTGACCACGACTGTATGTTCCCTTGTAAACAAGGAGAAGGAACCACTCGTGAAGATAGCCCCAGGCATTGGGGAAGGAACAGAGGTTGTCCCCGGCTCCTCTAGATTTGCTGGTGCGGAGGGAGCTGTTAGTGAGCCGGTATCGGCTACAGAAGGAGAGGTTGAACAGCCTGCTGAGGGGGCTATTGCTGAATCTGCTTCCGTTCTAGCCGGAATTGCAGAAGATACCAGGCCTGATGCCGCTCAAGGCCTTGATATTGTTCTTCTTGAACACCCTGGACCTGCCCTCGGTTTCCCTGAAGCCAAGACTGATGACGTAGCCCAGGCTGGTACTGAGCAAGCCGAAGGTACAAAATTACAACTCTTTCGTGTTTTTCTCCCTTTTTTGTTACTGATGTATATATTATTTTCTTGTTAGGTTCGACTTCTTGTCAGGTATTCCTTCCTGGAGCGGAAGAAACTCTCCAAGCCTCCTCCCCGACGACCTCCATTAAAGACGACAAGATGGCTCAGGAAGTCGTCAAAGCTTTCTACTCTGTGTTGAAAGTAAAATTTCTTGGAGTCCTGAATCGGAATGCTGCCTTTGGCCCTGTGAAGGCTGTTGCCGAATGCTAAGTGGCGGCTCTCGAGAGCGTTGTCGGTTATGAAGAGCGGACTAATACTCTTAGGAAAGTTCTGAATGACCTGAAGGGTCAGGTGGCCAGATTCCGGGATGCCAAACAATGGAGCCCGATGTTGCTGTTCCGTACAGAAGACGAGGCTTTGATCACTCTGACTATTTTATTTGATTATATGGAATTTCAAGAACGTTGATGATTTCTAGTATTTTCGAATTGTCTCTATTTTCGTGAAGCTTTTGAAAAAAATGTTTCAAGATATTTCATTTAATAGTTTAATAAATTACTACTTCACCTCTGTAAGGTGGGTAGAATATTTTATTTTTCTCTATGATTGTTTTTGAAAAGCTTATCTTTAAATTTAAATTTCGAGGATGAAATTTTTTGTAAGGTGGGTAGAGTGTAATAGCCGTACTCCATAAATGATTTTTTTATTTTAAACATTTATGCCCTAATAAGTTTCCTAATATTAATATTAATAACAAATGATAATAATAATAATTTTTTATGTACTTTTATATAAAATTTTGCATTATGACCCTTAGAAAACTTTTGCAATTGCATAAATAACTTGCCAACTCATTAGGGATTAGGTGTCCACATGTGTGAATAGGTGGCACTTATATGAGATTAGGTGTCAAGTTCCTAGAATAGGTGGCACATAACTTGCCACATGGCCTTGGTGCATGAGAAGAAAACCCCCTTCTCATGACACCTAAACCCTTCCCTCTTCTTCCACCTCTATTTCTTCTTCCTCTCCTTCCTTTACACACACACACACTATCATGCCCCAGAACCAGAATACTGGAGAGCGGGGGAATAACTCAGCCAGCTACGTATTATGGGTAGATGAATACCATATAATACGATCAATGCTGTCTAAAAGACGAGGGGGTGCATACTACAAGAAAGTCTCGCTATGGTCATTTCACATCTATTGTCTCAATCATTCAAATAAGAAACAGAAATAGAGAACATGTAAGATAAAGCAGTAAGGCGTCCCAAACGCCCAGTCAAAATGTTCTTGATACCTGGCTTTACAAAACATAGCCAGATGATGTAGCAAAGTGTACACAACTATTATCAGCTACAGTCTGACTTAATTACAACTATGTAAAAGTAAGTACAAGACAATCCGACTAACATGTTGGTGCCAAACGGTAAGGTATTAAGTAAATAACAAAACGAGCGGGGAAGTAAGGAACCCACTCGAGTCCTCCTGCGATCATCCCTCTAGTATTGACCATCTTGGAGGTGGAAGTAAGCTGAGTCCTCGGGGACCGGCTCTAAATCTGGTCATGCAAAACCAGAGAGGTTAGACCTCCAATAGCAAGTACCACAAGGAAGCACGATATGAGGAATTAAAACCAGTAATAAGAGAATATGATAAGTAGATCTCTGCTTGCCACGGGGATTCACATAATATCACGACACTTCGAACCAACCTCCCAACCAAACAAGGACAGAAGTTGGTCCGTCATGCCCTGACATTCTGATCATCTCAGTTAGGTAACAGAGTAGGTACAGTACACAAATAAATCAATTTAAACGGCCATACAACTACTACGGCATGCTACTGTGAGTTCCAAGTTATCCTGGAATTATGCAATAAAGGATTCCTCAGTTCTTACTATGTACAAGCAAGGCTAGTTTACCCAGTCAATCAATTGCGCCAATCATGAATTAGACGAGTCCCAGCGGGATGCCCGTCATCAATATACAATATACAATAGATAATATAACCAGATACCGCTCCCTGCCCGTGTGGCAGATTTGCAGTATCTGTGGGGACCAACCGGCCTGTCGGGCACTACTAGTCCCAAGAGGGCTGCCATGTAAGAACTCAAAAATCTATTCTCTCCATGCAATCATTATTTTATTTAACTTAATAGTCTCTACGTTGAGTGAAATCCCATGCCGTGGATCATGGTCATTCAAATGAGTACTTCTGTACAAGTACGATATGCCCAACTCTACAACGATACCCGTGCAGTTAGGTTGTAGGTCTTACATAGCGTAACGCAACAATCAAAACTAACCACGGAATAATCATGCCTTGACCATCAAGTACACATGCTACTTTGGTAGAAAATAAATAAATAAATTGAAGCCTGCATGTGTGCCTGTATGTCAATATTCGGGATCGGCCAATCGATTATAATAGTTCATAGTTAATATGAACGTGTCTCATTCATTCAATTTAATAAGACGACTAGCCAGTCTCTTAGTTCCAACTAGGAACGCATGATCAATTATTAGTCAAGTAACAGTCGGGGTCAATTCGTGACGAAGCATAAAAGTCAAATTAGTATTAAGCATGGTCGAGTCCATAACTAGTATAAAATAGTTGGTAACATATTCTTAAAGCCAAAAAAAAGATCTACAAATTTCATGTTGGGAGTTGGAAGAAATTCTAGCCACAATTTTGTCAATTAGGACATAAAAGTCAGAAACAACCAAAATAGGCATTATGCGGCCTATTCTGCGACATGCATGCGGACTAACTACGACATGCGGCATATGCGGCCCAACTGCGATACCATATGCGCCTACTGCGACATGCGCCTACTGCGGCTCATTCGCGACACCATATGCGCCTACTGCGACATGCGCCTCATGCGGCTCATTCGCATTACCATCATGCGCCTACTGCGACATGCGGCTCATTCGCGACACCATCATGCGCCTACTGCGACATGCGTCTCATGCGGCTCATTCGTGACACCATCATGCGCCTACTGCGACATGTGCCTCATGCGGTTCATTCGCGACACCATCATGCGCCTACTGCGACATGCACCTCCTGCTGCAGATGAATATAGAACGAACAAAATACTTCTTCCATAACTTCCACAAAACAAATCGAAATCTTACTTTTCAAAAGCCAAACTTAAGTAGAATTAAATTTTCTACAACATGGAACCACTTATTTTCGAAAACAATAATGTTTGATAGATCAAAACCCTAAAATTCATATGAAAACCAAAACTTAAAACTTAGATCTACACCCAACTATCCATGGAAATTAAGAACTTCAAGACCTAAACTTGTAGAGGAAGAGAAGATGAACAACATGGACTAAAAATAAATGGGGATGCATGAAATCCCTCATGGTGTGTAAGATGTACTTGCCTCTCACAAGTGGGTTAGGGTTTTAGTGGAGGAGTAAATGTGAATGAATGAAGAAAGAGAATGAAAGAAGAAGTTTTATATCAAGGTCAAGTGGATCTCCACCATTCATTCTCTCCACCAAATTCAAGCCATCCATTCCTTTCCATGTTGAACCAAACCACACCAAGTTGGTTTACCATGAACCAAAATGAACCAAGAGCCAAAAAAAAGCAGAAAATAAAATACAGGAAAATTAATAATCGTGAAATTGAAGAATTTAAATATAGAACAAATGCATGATAAATATTGAATAAATACATTCAAGAAGTACACGTATAAAATACTTATTCTGGGAACGGGGAGTGACAACTCTACCCTCCTTAGAAAAATTTCGTTCTCGGAATTTCAGATCCAAGCAGGACAGAAATGTCAGAGCTAGACTAATCTAAGTACAAGTAATTTGAGTAATTAGCTATTCTACAATGTCAAATAGCAAGTAATATATCTATGTTTAACTATCGACGACACCATGCAATTCTACTTATAAGGTGACAAGCATGAGGAGTTAAGACAATCAAGGTATATAGAGAGAGATATACCTTGTGAGTTAAACAGGTGCGGATACCGTGATCGGATATCATCCTCACGTTCCCACGTTGACTCTCCTAATGAGTAATGACCCCAAGCAACCCGGATAAGGCTAATTGTTCGGTTCTTGAGTATCTTCTCTCTTCGGTCCAAAATCGACACAGGCTGTTCCTCGTAAGACAGGTTGGTACCAACAACCAACTCAGAATGATCAAGGATATGGCTTGGGTCCGATACATATCTTCGCAACTGAGATACATGAAATACGTCATGCACCTCTCGTAACGAAGGTGGAAGGGATAAACGATAAGCAACATCGCCTATCCTATCAAGAATAACAAAGGGTCCTACGTATCGCGGACTCAACTTCTCGCGAACGCCAAATCTAATGACCCCACGGGTAGGTGAGATCCGCAAGAACACGTGGTCCCCAACAGAAAATTCTAGCGGCCTACGATGCTGGTCCGTCCAATGACGATGCCGATCATGCGCAACTCGAAGTCGCTCTCTAATTCCCTTAATCAATTCAACTGTCTGAACAATCATTTCCAGGCCTAATATCTTCCTCTCCCCGATATCATCTCATGCTAGTGGCGACCTACACTTCTTACCATATAGTGCTTCAAATGGTGACATCTGGATACTGGCTTGATAACTGTTGTTATAAGAAAACTCAACTAAGTGCAGGTGGCTCTCCCAAGATCCTCCAAAATCTAGGGTACAAGCTCGTAACATATCTTCTAGGGTCTGAATTGTTCCTTCTGATTGCCCGTCTGTCTGGGGATGGTAAGCCGTGCTAAATCTTAACTTGGTACCCAGACTATGATGTAAGCTCTTCCAGAAATGTGATGTAAAGCGGGTATCTCGGTCTGACACAATGCTGACGGGGACTCCATGCTGTCTGACTATCTGCTGCATATACAACTCTGCCAACTTTTCTGTAGATTGTCCTACTCTGAAAGGAAGAAAGTGTGCCACCTTTGTAAGCCGATCTACTATCACCCAAATAGCATCTTTACCACTTGGTGATCTCGGTAAACCGGTCACAAAGTCCATTGTGATGTATTCCCACTTTCATTCCGGGATAGGAAGTGCTTGCAATAACCCAGCCGGCCTCTGCTATTCTGCCTTCACTTGCTGACATACCAAGCAATGGGAAACAAATCCAGCTATCTTCCTCTTCATCCCGTTCCACCAGAAGTGCTGCTTGATATCTTGGTACATCTTGGTCCCTCCAGGGTGTATAGAATATTAAGAACTGTGAGCTTCTGTCATAACCTCATGTCTGATATCTCCACTAGGCACACATAGGCGTGATCCAAACCTAAGCGTACCATCTTTATGAATTTGCATCTCCTTTCTGAGTCCTGACTCACATTCTGCTCTAAGCTTCTGAATCCTTGGGTCCTGTACCTGAGCTACCTTGATCCTGTCTACCAAGTCGGATTGAACTTGTAAACTTGTTAGAACTCCTACATCACTAGGAAGTATAACTTCGATGCCCATCTCCTGAAGGTCTTTTAAAATATGCTTCTGGGTTGTCAACATAAATGTGCCGCCTCTCCTGCTAAGAGCGTCTGCTACCACATTAGCCTTGCCTGGATGATACTGAAGCTCTACGTCATAATCGTTGATCAACTCCAACCATATTCTCTGTCTCATGTTCAGCTCCTTCTGAGTAAAGATGTACCTCAGACTTTTATGATCTGTGTATATGTCTACTCGATCACCATATAAGTAATGCCTCCATAGCTTCAAAGCAAATACTACTGCCGCCAACTCCAAGTCATTAGTTGGGTAATTCTTCTCGTGGTCTCGAAGTTGCCTAGATGCATATACTATCACCTTCCCATGTTGCATAAGGACACATCCAAGTCCTTTACCTGACGTATCATAATATACAGTAAAACCTCCGGGCCCAACTGGCAATGTAAGAATAGGCGCTGATATGAACTTCTGCTTCATATTCTCAAATGATGCCTGGCATTCTGTCGACCAGACGAATGGTACATCCTTCCGTGTCAAGCGGGTCATAGGTGCTGAAAGCCTTGCAAAGTCTGATACGAACCTTCTGTAATATCCTGCCAATCCCAAAAAACTCCGCACATCAGCTACGATCTTGGGCACTGGCCAACTCTCTACTGCTTCTACCTTCTTGGGATCCACTGCTACTCCAGTCCCTGATTTGATATGACCCAAAAATGAAATATGATCCGACCATGTAGCACCCAATTTTCCAAATGAGGGTAATTTCGAAATTTCGTGTTTATAATTATTTTAATAATGATATTTAATTCATGATATGATTTTTGGTAATTTTAAATCATTTTAAAATTATTTAAATCAATAACTTGTGGTTTTGACGTTTTGCTAGTAAAACCCTAGAGACTGTTTGACCTAGAGCCTAACCATGTGATTATGATATTTTAATGTCATTTCTGGCCTAAGGATATTTTGCATTTGACCTCTTTGAATTATTTTGATATTATTTTATTATTTATGATATTGTTTTGGGATTATTTGAGTCGGGTTCGAATTTCATTTCAATCCGACTTGTAACGGGGACCCGGGGTAACTTAGACTCTAGTTGGACCCATGCATTAGTTAGCCATGGCCCACATTTTAATTAGTCATATTAGAAAGATTAGTCATAATCCTAATTATTAGGTTAACCATTTAGAGTTTTTATTTTAACCCTTTTACCCCCAAACCCTAACCAAAATTGTTTTAAACGCTTGTAACTAAGGGAGGGGCAAACTTGTAATATTCAATGGGGGGGGGGGGATAACCATTGTGGCCGGCCCTAATAGGACTCCCATCTCATTTCCTTTCTTTGAGAAGTCTTCTTCCCCAAGTGCTCTCAAGCTCTCCCAAGGAAGAAGCCTTTCTCCTTGGATTTTCTCTCATTTAGGTAATATTTTCTTCTCTTTTATTTCTCCATTTTGCATTTAGGAAAGTTTTAACCATAGGAATGACCCCCATTGTTGTGCCCCTATTTTGTGTCCTCTTGTGTCCATTATGTGTCCTTTAGGGATTTCTATTGTATTATTGTTGTGTCTTGTGTTCATGGGGAAAACCCCCAAAATTGGACACACTTTATATTTAAAATATTGATTAAATGAATTAATTCATATTAAATCTCAGATTTGAATATGTAGAGATGTGTTCTTGAGTACTTTACATTTTATTCATGTATCTCTTATAGATGTGTTCATGTTACATATATAGATTTGTGTAAAATATATTGTAATGAGAGTGTACCTATATTTATATATGTAATAAATGGTTCATGATGATTATATAATCAAGTTTGTGAGTGTGGTTCCTCATATTATTATTGTCATTATTGTTGTGGATAATTAGGATATATATTGTGTATTCTTTTGGCTCAAACTATCTAAATCCGTCATAATTTTTATCCACGTTTTTAATTTTAGCCCTAATTTAGAAATGTCATAACTTCTAGCTCAAAGCTGGGTTTAATCTCCCGTTTTTTTAAAAGAAGCGTATTGAAGTTAGCTTTCCAAAAACATGTATTAATAGGCCTAATTCTTTCTGTAACTTTCTGGAGAATTATTTGAGTGTCAGCTGTACGAAAGACAAACACGTTCTCGGTGTTTTCGCGATTCCGAGAGTTTTCGAAAACGAAAACGCGATCCGTTTGAAGTTTCGGAAATATAACACATAGATCTATAACATACTTTAATCCTAGATTTTAATTCATGCTGAGATGGTACAGTATTGATTATTAGTAGGAGTTACTATTCGGCATATGCATTTTGTGCACCCTTGTGTGTAATATAATGTTCTATTTGATTTTAACCCATGTTAATGTATATACATTATGTAATTAAATAGAAAATGCAAGCATGAGTAAATGGTTAATAAATGATGTATGAGGTGTAAGTATCCTATCTAATGTAAGCATGTATAAGTATGGCTTGTAATAAATATGTAGGTTCCATAGTATGTAATGTATGGTGCATATAGTAGTACAAGAGAATAAATGAATGATGAATGAATGCAAGCATGAATGTAATTTAATAATAGATGTAATGTATGCAATATACAAGTTAATGAGATGTAATGTTCTATGTTAACACAAATCCTATATTACCTCATGTACCCCCTTACACTATGTTGACACTATCACACTTGACACTTTGTTCACTTACACTTTGACATAGCCTTTTAAATAAGTATTTATGAATATAGTTAACTTAGCTATGTATGTATATTATATATATGTTAGCATATTGTGTTGTAATATATAAGTTTATATAACCATTTGAAATGCCATGATTATAGACCTAATGTTGAATACCAATATATGCATGTGTATATATGTGTAGACATATATAGCTTAAAGTAATAGATTACCTAGTGTATATCCAATGTGAATTCTTGCCTATTTGAGTATTGAATAATTGAATGCTATATAGAGTTGGGTGTATGTTGGCTTGTATAGCCTTGTATTGATGTGTGCTTGCTAGGATAGTCTTGGTTAGGCCTAGTAAAACTTGCTCGGTTAGGACATGACCTAGTTTGACCTAGTTTGACTAGTGCGGTTGACCAGAGTTGACCAAAGGTTGACTTTGGCCTAGTTTGACCTAGATTCATGTAGAATGCATTGTAGTGCTTTATATTACCCTTCTGGACATGTTATGACTTGTGCTGTTCTAATTAGGAGCCAGACACCTCTCCTCGGACAGTATCTTTATCTTGGATATTCAGATATCAGGCGAGTACATTCTCTAATCATTTCATATCTTGTTTAGGATTATATTTCCTGCTTTAGATTACTTTACTTGATGCTGACACGTTGGAAACACGGATTAGTACTATATGGATCTTGTTGTGCAATGTTATCCCCTTAGCGGATACATCGGGTATTCGTGTTCGTGTACTTTATCGTGAGCATCGTGTACTCCTTGTATTCATGACATTCGTGTACAAATCGTGTGAAATCGTGTATATTCATGTATTCACATGATCTCGTATGCGACTATACTTCGTGTGCAATAACATAACTTAGCTTGATCCTTGTGTATTGATTGGGGCGGGGGAGTAGAAGTAGTTATGTAATCAATCCAGTAGATTACTCATGTACAACCTCTGTAGATTACTCATGTACAACATCGTGCCGTTTACATAACCATCTTGTGCTCTGAATTACTAGTCACTGATAGTTCTTTATATATTGTAGCTATTTACTTACAGTCTCTCTCTTTTTATCATGTTATTTCTTCAGATCCTGTATCTTACTCTCTAGCATGTTTATATTTCCTAACCTGTTATGATATTATTGAGATGTACTGTACTCGCTCCTGTCCTGACTAGACCCGTTGATAAATTTTACAGATAGCTTGGAGATTGCCTGCAAGC
The DNA here is from genome assembly GCA_029216955.1 of Iris pallida. Taxonomy (NCBI): domain Eukaryota; kingdom Viridiplantae; phylum Streptophyta; class Magnoliopsida; order Asparagales; family Iridaceae; genus Iris; species Iris pallida. The sequence goes on from JANAVB010034417.1 coordinate 17,117,778, forward strand.
CTAGAGGAGAAACATTAGAGGTTGTTTAGATAGTTATTTCAATTGTCTGGAGTTGTATTTACTTTATGGATTACTGTATCTGAGTTTGGAGGTTTGAGATGTATTTCTGGATTTGTGTATCATAGACACTTAGATTTCTCTCTGTTGTACCTCTTTTGGATTTCATGTTTTATCTATCCTTATCATGCTCTACCTTAGATGTGATTGAGTCTGTACCTGCTATGTTACCCCCATTCGGGGAGTATAAACTGTTTAGCCTTATACTGTTAGATGCATGAGACCTAGGACAGCGTTCTACCGCAGACACTGCGGCGTAGACTGGACGTACCCACTTCTCGTACCCTAACTCTAGGGTGCGGGTCGTGACACGTTTTTAGTGGTGGCCCATGCAGGTCGAGATTCGCATTAGTGCGATTTCGTAGTAGCGCAACGACTTAGTTGTACTACTACGAGCTTGCTATAGGATATATAAATTAAGATGTTAGGATGAGAGGATACTCAATCACTGTTAGGATTCCTTGAGAGATTCCTGGGATGACCCTTGAGAATCTTATTTTGAATTCCGATTTAAACTCCTTTTCCTTGTTTTGATTCACCTTTTTCCTTGATTTGAATTTGTTTTTATGGATTCATTGTAGAACTTTAAATCCTGGATTCATTGTAGAACTTTGAATCCTGGTATTAGTTGATGATTTTGATAAAATTTTGTAGTTGTTGATTTAATTTTGTATTTAGATTAATATTTTCAAATCCAAGGTACTCAATCACACTTAGGATTCTTTGAGAGATTTCTGGGACGACCCCTGAGAAACTCATTTTGAACTTCAATTGGAATTCCTTTTCCTCTTGTTTGGATTCACCCTCATTCCTTGCTATTGAATTTAAGCTTGATGGGTTCCTCTCGTTTGAACCGATGAGAAGGAACATATCTTCATTATTCTTTCTCGCCATTATTCCCTTGTATTCTTATTTACCTCTTATCTTAAACTCTGTCTCATTACATTAATTACCCATATCTTGTCGTCCCTACCAGATGTACTTTGAAACCCTTGAATCTTCGTATCTTTTGCATGGGGAAGGCTAAGGAAGTGACATAAATTATGTAGCTCAGAGAAGACATAACTGGTTATTTTATGATGATCTAAAGGAAATCAAATGTGGAGTGTTCCATATGGAAACTTGAGATAGAAATGTGGTAAAGGTCTTGAATAGAATAAAGAGATGTATACTGCCAATCTGGAAACAATTACATTTAGAGAAATTTTGGGGTTATGAGATAGTTTATAGGTGTATTCAAAACTAATGAGGATATCAGAGGTCAACCTAGTTTTGAGAACTTAGAAAATCTTGGTTATTGATTCTGGGGAAAACTTTTACTCTGAGGCTATGTGGAAGGTTTGTAATGGAAAAGAGAAGTTAATTGTGTTTAATAAGGATATTAAACAAGATGTTGCGAGGAAATGACTAGGGATAGAGAGAACACAAAGTTATGAAAGTTTAGAGATTGTTGTGAAATATTTTTAGGAGAATAATATTCAAGGGTGTATGTCGAAGAAAATATGGAAGTTGATTTTATGATGGAAGATAAGTTTTGTAAGGCCTAGAGATTTAAATTAAATAATACGAGGAGAGCAATTTGAACAAGTTCAAGGAATTCGTAAACAGAATTTAGAGATTTTGGGTCAAATTTAAGACAAGGTGAAAGAACTTGGAAATTTAAATAAATGGTTAATGTTGATTCCTAAATATGAGGGCTGTGCTTCAAGAGTTATGTTTGGAAATTGGGAATTGCCTACGGTAGTCATGGTAAGGGTTTAAGTAAAGGTTAAATTTTCATATGGAGACTGGTGAGATAAAGATATGATTGGCAAGTTATGACCAGATGAACTTAAGAGTATCAAAGCAGATGACTAACTCGATCTTCATATTTTTGTGCATTAATTACCACCTCTTGAACTCCCACTTTCTAATTGAGATCCTTGACGTTCCATATCGTGATTTTGATATTCGGAATGTAATACTAGCTGTTACCCTCCAACAAATCTTATATGCAAGACCTAGACGAGCTCACCTTCGTGTAGGTATATCATGTCCCACTAAAACCCGTCTTCTTGTACTCTATTTTCTTGATATGATTTTCTGGTCAACTGGCTAAACTATAACCTCTACCATTACACTAAATTTCTTCTTATTTCAATTAGAAATCCAGCCTTGACTCAATTCTTTCGACCCGACATGTGATGGTGTTCTGCTTGTTTCCTTAGATGCTTAACCTTGTACCTTATCTGATTACTTGACCCGTTGGTTAAAAAACTTGGACTATGTAATTCCTTTCATCATTACCACCCTTATATCTTGTGCTGCTAAATTAGCCTTAGTTTTGCAAGCTTATCTATTTTCGAGCTTGGTCATGACATATTTTATTGGGTGGCCACCCACTAACATATTGTCTAATCAGAACCGGTACATGATGGTCTGATCAACCTATTGTACTTTGGTTCGCTTTTTCATGTATCAATCTACGAGAATGGAGACATAGTTAAACTTGACCCTAGAGTCTCATTCGCGACAGCCTTGACAATTCTCCTTGAAATCTTTTTATCGCCTATGAACCTCGTATTCGTACTCAGTCGAATTAAATTTAATCATGACCTGAACCTCCATCATTGGATGCTCGTGCTCATACTTTGATTTCATTGATTTCCCTTCTTGCCCAAATCTCGTTTTATCCCGAAATTGATCAACTTAGATCGTGTCAAGACAAAAATCTATTTATGATTTGTTGTGCCTAAATTTTCAATTTTTGCCATTTTATGGAATAGTAACCTTTTAATAATTTCTTAGTTGCTTGTTAATGACCAATTTTTATATAGGATGGTAGACAGCCCTATAACCTTGATGATTGTCGTTCCCTTACCTTCCCAAATTAGGACACCCTAGATTGTTTGTGTGTTGATACCATAGTACTGTTTTGACCTAGAATGATTAGTGTACCTAGGTGAGACTTCCAACTGCTACGGTATGCCCTGACCTTGTATACTATTCCTTCAAATTGCATGATTTAGATAAAAAAAATTTAGACCTTGATTGTTGGGAAATAGGAACGTCACCCCATTAGTATCAGTTGTAGATATATATATGTTAGTCCTTGATGTGGGGATGTGTGTCTATAAATATGTAGCTTATGAGATTTATGAGAGATTATAGTATCAGCCTTGATAGGATGTACTAGTCTTTTGGTGAGTATAAATGTGTTATGAGAGATAGGGGCCTATATGTCTTAGTAATGCATCGTTCCTATGGTAATAGAATGTATTAATAGATGGTTAATAGGAAGATAATAGTTTGAGCATACCTATAGCCTATGATCAGTTCCTTTTCATCCTTAGTTAAGACCAGTTTAAAATAGGTCCAGTCCCTTGGATATAGGTTCCAGTCCATATTTTATTGAAGTTCCATTACCGCCGTACAGCAGAGCAGTGTTGGAGGTATTCCTAGATTGACACTATTTAGATGTCCGTTTATTATTCCAGTGTTAGGAAGTGTTACCTTAGATATTGGGTAGGTTAGAGGCTCTAGAAGGAGTACTATCGATCTTAAATTTCGAGGACAAAATTTTTCTAATGTGGGTAGAGTTGTAGCACCCAGTTTTCCAAATGAGGGTAATTTCGAAATTTCGTGTTTATAATTATTTTAATAATGATATTTAATTCATGATATGATTTTTGGTGATTTTAAATCATTTTAAAATTATTTAAATCAATGACTTGTGGTTTTGACGTTTTGCTAGTAAAACCCTAGAGACTGTTTGACCTAGAGCCTAACCATGTGATTATGATATTTTAATGTCATTTCTGGCCTAAGAATATTTTGCATTTGACCTCTTTGAATTATTTTGATATTATTTTATTATTTATGATATTGTTGTGGGATTATTTGAGTCGGGTTCGAATTTCATTTCAATCCGACTTGTAACGGGGACCCGGGGTAACTTAGACTCTAGTTGGACCCATGCATTAGTTAGCCATGGCCCACATTTTAATTAGTCATGTTAGAAAGATTAGTCATAATCCTAATTATTAGGTTAACCATTTAGAGTTTTTATTTTAACCCTTTTACCCCCAAACCCTAACCAAAATTGTTTTAAACACTTGTAACTAAGGGAGGGGCAAACTTGTAATATTCAATGAGGGGGGGATAACCATTGTGGCCGGCCCTAATAGGACTCCCATCTCATTTCCTTTCTTTGAGAAGTCTTCTTCCCCAAGTGCTCTCAAGCTCTCCCAAGGAAGAAGCCTTTCTCCTTGGATTTTCTCTCCTTTAGGTAATATTTCCTTCTCTTTTATTTCTCCATTTTGCATTTAGGAAAGTTTTAACCATAGGAATGACCCCCATTGTTGTGTCCCTATTTTGTGTCCTCTTGTGTCCATTATGTGTCCTTTAGGGATTTCTATTGTATTATTGTTGTGTCTTGTGTTCATGGGGAAAACCCCCAAAATTGGACACACTTTATATTTAAAATATTGATTAAATGAATTAATTCATATTAAATATCAGATTTGAATATGTAGAGATGTGTTCTTGAGTACTTTACATTTCATTCATGTATCTCTTATAGATGTGTTCATGTTACATATATAGATTTGTGTAAAATATATTGTAATGAGAGTGTACCTATATTTATATATGTAATAAATGGTTCATGATGATTATATAATCAAGTTTGTGAGTGTGGTTCCTCATATTATTCTTGTCATTATTGTTGTGGATAATTAGGATATATATTGTGTATTCTTTTGGCTCAAACTATCTAAATCCGTCATGATTTTTATCCACGTTTTTAATTTCAGCCCTAACTTAGAAATGTCATAACTTCTAGCTCAAAGCTGGGTTTAATCTCCCGTTTTTTTTAAAAGAAGCGTATTGAAGTTAGCTTTCCAAAAACATGTATTAATAGGCCTAATTATTTCTGTAACTTTCTGGAGAATTATTTGAGTGTCAGCTGTACGAAAGACAAACGCGTTCTCGGTGTTTTCGCGATTCCGGGAGTTTCCGGAAACAAAAATGCGATCCGTTTAAAGTTTCAGAAATCTAACACATAGATCTATAACATACTTTAATCCTAGATTTTAATTCATGCTGGGATGGTACAATATTGATTATTAGTAGGAGTTACTATTCGGCATATGCATTTTGTGCACCCTTGTGTGTAATATAATGTTCTATTTGATTTTAACCCATGTTAATGTATATACATTATATAATTAAATAGAAAATGCAAGCATGAGTAAATGGTTAATAAATGATGTATGAGGTGTAAGTATCCTATCTAATGTAAGCATGTATAAGTATGGCTTGTAATGAATATGTAGGTTCCATAGTATGTAATGTATTGTGCATATAGTAGTGCAAGAGAATAAATGAATGGTGAATGAATGCAAGCATGAATATAATTTAATAATAAATGTAATGTATGCAATATACAAGTTAATGAGATGTAATATTCTATGTTAACACAAATCCTATATTACCTCATGTACCCCCTTACACTATGTTAACACTATCACACTTGACACTTTGTTCACTTACACTTTGACACTCTTTGATATGTATACACTATGTATGCCCATTTAACCCTCACTTGCCCCTTTGCCATGTTCACATACACACACATAGCCTCATAAATAAGTATTTATGAATATAGTTAACTTAGCTATGTATGTATATTATATATATGTTAGCATATTGCGTTGTAATATATAAGTTTATATAACCATTTGAAATGCCATGATTATAGACCTAATGTTGAATACCAATATATGCATGTGTATATATGTGTAGACATATATAGCTTAAAGTAATAGATTACCTAATGTATATCCAATGTGAATTCTTGCCTATTTGAGTATTGAATAATTGTATGCTATATAGGGTTGGGTGTATGTTGGCTTGTATAGCCTTGTATTGATGTGTGCTTGCTAGGATAGTTTTGGTTAGGCCTAGTAAGACTTGCTCGGTTAGGACATGACCTAGTTTGACCTAGTTTGACTAGTGCAGTTGACCAGAGTTGACCAAGGGTTGACTTTGGCCTAGTTTGACCTAGATTCATGTAGAATGCATTGTAGTACTTTATATTACCCTTCTGGACATGTTGTGACTTGTGCTGTTCTAATTAGGAGCCAGACACCTCTCCTCGGATAGTATCTTTACCTTGGACATTCAGATATCAGGCGAGTACATTCTCTGATCATTTCATATCTTGTTTAGGATTATATTTTCTGCTTTAGATTACTTTACATGATGCTGACACGTTGGAAACACGGATTGGTACTATATGGATCTTGTTGTGCGATGTTATCCCCTTAGCGGATACATCGGGTATTCGTGTTCGTGTACTTTATCGTGAGCATCGTGTACTCCTTGTATTCGTGACATTCGTGTATAAATCGTGTAAAATCGTGTATATTCATGTATTCACATGATCTCGTGTGCGACTATACTTCGTGTGCAATAACATAACTTAGCTTGATCCTTGTGTATTGATTGTGGCGGGGGAGTAAAAGTGGTAATGTAATCAATCCAGTATATTACTCGTGTACAATCTCTGTAGATTACTCGTGTACAACATCGTACCGTTTACATAACCATCTTGTGCTCTGAATTACTAGTCACTGATAGTTCTCTATATATTGTAGCTATTTACTTACAGTCTCTCTCTTTTTCATCATGTTATTTCTTCAGATCCTGTATCTTACTCTCTAGCATGTTTATATTTCCTAACCTGTTATGATATTGTTGAGATGTACTGTACTCGCTCCTGTCCTGACTGGACCCGTTGATAAATTTTACAGATAGCTTGGAGATTGCCTGCTAGCCTAGAGGAGACACATTAGAGGTTGTTTAAATAGTTATTTCAATTGTCTGGAGTTGTATTTACTTTATGGATTACTGTATCTGAGTTTGGAGATTTGAGATGTATTTCTGGATTTGTGTATCATAGACACTTAGATTTCTCTCTGTTGTACCTCTTTTGGATTTCATGTTTTATCTATCCTTATCATGCTCTACCTTAGATATGATTGAGTCTGTACCTGCTATGTCACCCCCATTCGGGGAGTATAAACTGTTTAGCCTTATACTGTTAGATGCATGAGACCTAGGACAGCGTTCTACCGCCGACACTGCGGCGTAGGCTGGACGTACCCACTTCTCGTGCCCTAACTCTAGGGTGCGGGTCGTGACAGACCAAAACTCACACTTGCTGAGCTTGGCATACAACTGGTTCTCTCTCAGAACCTGTAACACTTTCCTGAGGTGGTCTTCATGCTCCTCTTCACTGGCAGAATATACGAGAACGTCGTCAAGAAATACAATGACAAACTGATCTAAGTATGGCATAAAGATGCGGTTCATCAAATCCATAAATATTGCTGGAGCATTGGTCAAACCAAACGGCATTACTAAGAATTCATAATGCCCATACTTTGACCTGAATGCTGTCTTGGGAATATCCTCCTTCCGAACCCTCACTTGATGATACCCTGAACGAAGATCTATCTTGGAAAAAACTCTAGCTTTGCTCAACTGATCAAACAAGTCGTCGATGCTGGGTAGTGGGTACTTGTTCTTTACTGTCGCCATGTTAAGCTTTCTGTAATCAATGCACAATCTGGAGGACCCATCCTTCTTTTCCACAAGTACCACTGGTGCTGTCCAAGGTGATATGCTAGCTTGGATGAACTTTTTCTCATTCAGTTCCTCTATGTGCTGATATACCTTGGCCTGCTCTGAATCCGCCATTCTGTAAACTCGATCTGATATCGGTTTAGTTCCAGGTGCCAATTCTATACTGAACTCAATATCTCTTACAGGCGGTAGCCCTGGAAGTTCTTTGGGAAATACGTCTAGAAATTCTTCAACTACCTTCGGAACTTGAACTTCTTCCATTGCCGTTATTACTCCCTGCTCTTGTTGAGTTGCCTCTGATCTGACTAAGGTAAATCTCTTCATGCCTGGAATATCAAAAGATACACTCCCTCTACGACAATCTATCATCGCATAACTTCCTTTCAGCCAGTCCATGCCTAAGATAACGTCGAAATTTCAAACAAGAAATTCTATCAACCGGGCGGGTAAGAAATGCCCGCAAACTACAACGCTACATGCTAGAATAACTCTACTAACTCCTACGAGCCCATTGCCAGTGAGTATATTCAACCTCCCTGGCAATGCCTCGAACTCCATTCCTAGCCATGTCGCAAATTATGCAGATATAAATGAGTGTGACGCTTCTGAATCAAACAATGCTACTGCGGGATATGAGGTGACGAGAATGTTACCTGCCACAACATCTTCCGATGCTAATGCCTCCTCTAAGGACAGAGTGAATGCCTGCCCTCGACCTCCTTGTTGGTTCCCATGTTACGGCCTAGCCTGGTGCTGCTGCTGGCCCCTGTCTTGATGATGCTGGGATGGTCTATGCTGGTGTTGCTGCATCGGCGGTCCCTACTGCCGAAACATCTGAGCCTGTGGCATTAACGGACGCTGGGCCAATGGTCTCACTGCCACTGCGGGTCCTCGATACTGTCCTACCCCTGGTGCTGGCAGAGCAGGAAACTACTGCACTGGTCCTCCTGACCTCGAATTCATGGGACATGTGGTAACCCGATGATCTGGATTTCCACATATCAAACACAATTCGTTTAATGCCCGACACACATCTCTAGTGTGCCCCATCTTCCCACAATAAGTGCAGCCTACTGGGGGTTGCTGATTCTTCTTCTGTTGCTGCTGCTGCCTGGGTGGTGGTGCTGTCCCTCGTATTGCTACATCGTGAATGCGAATGCCAAGGGATGGTGCTGTTGTTCGGGGCGCTGCTCCCCCTCCTCCTTCAATCTGACTGTGAGATCTCATCTGACCTCCAGTCCTTGCCGTGATCCTCTGAATGGTGATCTCATGCCTTCGGGTTGCCGTCAATACTTCATCAAAAGTCTGGTAATTGTGCCCCTCTATCAATTGCAAGAGCTCAAGGTGAAACCCTTGCTGGAACCTCATAGCCCTCTGGTTCTCTGTTGCTACCATCTCTGGGGCAAACCTACTCAATCTGCAGAACTCCGCTGCATAGGTATCCACCGTCTTGCCGGCCTGCTTGAGGTTGATAAACTTCTGTTGTAGCTCAAACTGCGCCACAACCCCATAGTACTTCGTCTTGAATCTTGCGGTAAAATCGTCCCAAGCAACAGGACGTCTGATGCCCACTTCCTCTGATTCCCACCAATCACGTACAAGATCCTGAAGTAACAACTTCACTTGATCCACACGTTCTTCTGCCGGCACTTTAGCTGCTGTCAGAATAGCCTCAATATCCTTAAGCTATGCATCTGCTGAGATGGCATCCTCCGTTCCTTCGAAACGGCGGGGGTTGAAGTTGCAAAACCTGGCTGATGCTCCTGAATCTGTCCTCGCCTCTCTTTCCAAAACCGTCTGCAATCCTTGGTTGAGTAATACGTTCTGCTCTTGCAACTGAACGTGCATGCGCTGCTGGGCTAACATCTGATGTTGCTGAGTAGCCATCATCCCTCTCATGATCTCCAGAAGAGCCGGTATGTCCATTTTCGCAGGGGTAGGTGGAACTGTTGGTGGTGGTGGAACCTCTGGATACTGTGATCCAGCTGCTACTTCCACTATTACTTCTTCTTGGATAGTCTCTTGAGTTAGTACCGGCCCTTGTTACTGACCAACATGGCCAGGTTGTCCGTATTGCTCTTGTTGTTGTTGTCCAGTCCTGGCAGATACGGACGAAGTACCCCTAAGAAAAGGGACAAAAGAACAATCAAACAATCGGACAGGAAAGATCAATGAAGTCAAAGGATACCGGAATGTCAAGCTAGAGTCGAGAGTAACGAATCATGAGATCAAGAGGGAACATGTGTGATTGAGACATCCTATAAATTAAAACACCCCACAAGTCTGAAATCAGACCTGCATGGGCCACCACTAAAACCTTGTCACGCCCCAGAACCAGAATACTGGAGAGCGGGGGAATGACTCAGCCAGCTACGTATTACGGGTAGATGAATACCGTATAATACGATCAATGCTGTCTAAAAGACGAGGGGGTGCATACTACATGAAAGTCTCGCTATGGTCATTTCACATCTATTGTCTCAATCATTTAAATGAGAAATAAAAATAGAGAACAAGTAAGATAAAGCAGTAAGGCGTCCCAAACGCTCAGTCAAAATGTTCTTGATATCTGGCTTTACAAAACATAGTCAGATGATGTAGCAAAGTGTACACAATTGTTATCAGCTGCAGTCTGACTTAATTACAATTATGTAAAAGTAAGTACAAGACAATCCGACTAACATGTCGGTGCCAAATGGCAAGGTATTAAGTAAATAATAAAACGAGCGGGGAAGTAAGGAACCCACTCGAGTCCTCCTGCGATCATCCCTCTAGTATTGACCATCTTGGAGGTGGAAGTAAGCTGAGTCCTCGGGGACCGGCTCTAAATCTGGTCATACAAAACCAGAGAGGTTAGACCTCCAATAGCAAGTACCACAAGGAAGCACGATATGAGGATTTAAAACCAGTAATAAGAAAATATGATAAGTAGATCTCTGCTTGCCACGGGGATTCACATAACATCACGACACTTCGAACCAACCTCCCAACCAAACAAGGACAAAAGTTGGCCCGTCATGCCCTGACATTCTGATCATCTCAGTTAGGTAACAGAGTAGGTATAGTACACAAACAAATCAATTTAAATGGCCATACAACTACTACGGCTTGCTACTGTGAGTTCCAAGTTATCCTGGAATTATGCAATAAAGGATTCCTCAGTTCTTACTATGTACAAGCAAGGCTAGTTTACCCAGTCAATCAATTGCGCCAATCATGAATTAGATGAGTCCCAGCGGGACGCCCGTCATCAATATATAATATACAATATATAATATAACCAGATACCGCTCCCTACCCGTGTGGCAGATTTATAGTATTTGTGGAGACCAACCGGCCTGTCGGGCACTACTAGTACCAAGAGGGCTGCTATGTAAGAACTCGGGAATCCATTCTCTCCATGCAATCATTATTTTATTTAACTTAATAGTCTCTACGTTGAGTAAAATCCCATGCCGTGGATCATGGTCATTCAAATGAGTACTTCCGTACTAGTACGATATGTCCAACTCTACAACGAAACCCGTACGGTTAGGTTGTAGGTCTTACATAGCGTAATGCAACAATCAAAACTAACCACAGAATAATCATGCCTTGACCATCTAGTACACATGCTGCTTTGGTAGAAAAATAAATAAATAAATTGAAGCATGCATGTGTGCCTGTATGTCAATATTCGGGATCGGCCAATCGATTATAATAGTTCATAGTTAATATGAACGTGTCTCATTCATTCAATTTAATAAGACGACTAGCCAGTCTCTTAGTTCCAACTAGGAACGCATGATTAATCATTAGTCAAGTAACAGTCGGGGTCAATTCGTGACGAGGCATAAAAGTCAAATTAGTATTAAGCATGGTCGAGTCCATAACTAGTATAAAATAGTTGGTAACATATTCTTGAAGCCAAGGAAAAGATCTACAAATTTTATGTTGGGAGTTGGAAGAAATTCTAGCCACAATTTCGTCAATTAGGACATATAACAGTCAGAAACAACCAAAATAGGCATTATACGGCCTATTCTGCGACATGCATGCGGACTAACTGTGATATGCGGCTCATGTGGCATATGCGGCCCAACTGCGATACCATATGCGCCTACTGCGACATGCGCCTACTACGGCTCATTCGTGACACCATATGCGCCTACTGCGACATGCGTCTCATACGGCTCATTCGCGATACCATCATGCGCCTACTGCGACATGCTCCTCATGTGGCTCATTCGCGACACCATCATGTGCCTACTGCGACATGCGCCTCATGCGGCTTATTCGCGACACTATCATGCGCCTACTGCGACATGCGCCTCATGCGGCTCATTCGCGACACCATCATGCGCCTACTGCGACATGCGCCTAATGCGGCTCATTCGCGACACCATCATGCCCCTACTTCGACATGCACCTCATGCGGCTCATTCGCGACACCATCATGCGCCTACTGCGACATGCACCTCCTGCTGCAGATGAATATAGAACGAACAAAATACTTCTTCCATAACTTCCACAAAACAAATCAAAATCTAACTTTTCAAAAGCCAAACTTTAGTAGAATTAAATTCTCTACAACATGGAACCACTTATTTTCGAAAATAACAATGTTTGATAGATCAAAACCCTAAAATTCATATGAAAACCAAAACTTAAAACTTAGATCTACTCCCAACCATCCATGGAAATCAAGAACTTCAAGACCTAAACTTGTAGAGGAAGAGAAGATGAACAACATGGACTAAAAATAAATGGGGACGCATGAAACCCCTCATGGTGTGCAAGATGTACTTGCCTCTCACAAGTGGGTTAGGGTTTTGGTGGAGGGGTAAATATGAATGAATGAAGAGAGAGAATGAAAGAAGTTTTATATCAAGGTCAAGTGGATCTCCACCATTCATTCTCTCCACCAAATCCAAGCCATCCATTCCTTTCCATGTTGAACCAAACCACACCAAGTTGGTTTACCATGAACCAAAATGAACCAAGAGCCAAGAAAAAGCAGAAAATAAAATACAGAAAAATTAATAAGCGTGAAATTGAAGAATTTAAATACAGAACAAATGCATGATAAATATTGAATAAATACATTCAAGAAGTATACGTATAAAATACTTATTCTGGGAACGGGAAGTGACACACACCCACATACAACTCTCTCTCCTCCTCCACTGCTGCCACTGCTGTTGCTATTGTTGATACTGCTACTGCAACTACTGTTGTGTTGCTGCCGCTACTGCTGCTGCGCTGCTGCTGCCACTGGCCACCACTGCCGCCGCCGCTGGTTACCACCGTTGGCCACCCCCTTCGAGCACGAGTTCATCCTCCCCTCTTCCATACTCTCTCAACCTAGGTAAAAACCCCTTTCCTTCCTCATTCTTTTCAAATAACCTAGGTTAATTTTTGATTTTGGGTTTCATTATGGATTTATGGCCTTGGTCAGAAATTGAAGGGTTGGAATTAAACCTAAGTGCATCCCAAGAAACGAAGGCAAGTCATCTTCTGTAACACCCACTTTTCTAAAATGAGGATAATTTTGAACTTTTGTAAAAGTTTATTATTTAATAATAGGATTTATGATTTATGGAAAATTTTAATTAATTTAATACTATTTAAAATTGGTAAATTATAATTTTGATGTGTTAGCTAGTGAACCCTAGAACTGTTAAGCCTAGAGATTAACCATGACCATGGGGACCTAACCATGTGATTAGAATAACTATTTATAACTTTTTAGGCTAAGGGTATTTTGGTTATTTTGTGACTTTTGAATTATTTAGGATTTTGATTAATTGGTGAATTTTAGATTATTTTAATAATATTTAAATTGATGTATTATGATTTTGATTATTTTTCATATTTTAATATTTTGGAAATTTTTTATATTTTTAATATTGTTTTTATTGGATTTGTTTAGTCGGGTTTGAGTTTCGTCTCGTTCCGACTTGTATTGTGATCCGGGTAGCTTAAACTCTAGATGGGACCCAATATTAAGTTAAGCATGGCCCACAAAATCCAACATTTAAGTTAGTTAATTAAACTAATTTTTATCATGTTAGAATGGTTAAGTTAGAGACTCAAAACTAGATCATTTTGACCCCAAACTTGAACCTAGTCTAGACTTAACCATATGAGACTAGAGAGGGAAAATTAGGACATTTTCCATTAGCCCTAATGGACTCTTTATGGCAGCCACCTTTAGGGGAGAATGATTCATTTCATTCATTACAATCTTGCCTCTTTTATTTTTCTTTTGTTCTTCCCTAATTTTAGAGAGCCTTCCCATTGATTTGATCTCCAAATCAAATCATTCCTTCACCAAACCTTCCCTCAATCATTCCTATTCTCCAAGGGAAGGGTGCTACCAAGGATTGGAAGAGGAGTACAATAAGGAGTGTCCACTTTGAGGGATCTTCATATCGGAGCCGTGTCCTAAAGGATTTCATTGGGATTCTACTCCCAATAGGTAAAACCCATCATCTAAATCGATTTTCTTTGCATATAAATTAGTTTTGAATCCGTAGGATCCATCCTCATGTATGTGTCCCATTTAGATTCAAATTTGAGGCCATTTGGAGCTCTCTTGAGGATTTTAGATATGTGTCTTGTGTCCTACTTGATAGATCCCAAATTAGGACATCCCATGTGTATGTATGTATGATAATAGTTTAAATAGATATTTAAATTCAGTTTTAGAATGGTTAGAGAGTGGATTGATCTTAGTTAGGATGGTTAGAATGTGTTTCATTTGGATACCTATGTTTGTATCCAAGTATCATGGCCTATATGTGTTCTTTTGTCCAAAATAACTCAAATTCGTCATAATATTCATCCACATTTTTATTAACCAAAGCAACTTAAAAATGTCATAACTTTTAGCTTAGAACTCCGATTTATCTTCCGTTTTTCTTAAAAGAACCGTATCGAAGTTAGCTTTCCAAATATATATTTTAATAAGCCAAATTATTCCTGTAACTTTCTGTAGAATTATTTGAGTGTCAGCTGTACGAAAGACGAACGTGTTTCGGTATTTTCACAATTTTGGGAGCTTTCAGACACAAAAATGCAATCCGTTTGAAGTTTCAGAAAGCTAACACGAAGGGATACAACATACTTTAATCCTAGAATTTAGTAGAGGCCCAGTTGGTACAGTATTGGCTTTAAGTAGAAGAGTGACTATACGATATATGCATTTTGTGTAACTTATGAGCCTATGTAGTATGGGTATTAAATGAATATAGATTATGTAATACATGATATGTTAGATGAATGAAATGATATATATGATATATATCCTCTTTACATTAATATATATATATATATGGTTGAATGCAAGCATGTAGGAATGCAATTAATATAATATATGTAAGCAATGCAAAAATGCATGAATGAAAGAATGATATACAATGTATGCCTGAAAGTATATAATGAATGCTAGATATGAATACAAGGCATACATGTAATGATAGATATGAATGCATAATATATAAATAATATAATGCAATATATAATGATAGCATGTATGGTAATATAGAATATATGATGCAAGCATGTATATGTCCACTGTTTTCCCTTTTCCTTACATTTTCCTTCCCTTTCCTTTCCATTTCAGTTTTTCCGCTTTTTTCCTCTTCTATTTTTACATGTTATATATAATGTATATAATGTATAGATGCATGTAAGTATGTAATATGCATGAATGAATGTCATATATGAATGAATGAATCAATCAAAGGTATAAGTAAAATATAATGCATTGTAATGAATGTTAACATATATAATGTATAAAAGTATGTATGTAAATGTGCATGAATGTATATATCTATGTAACTATGTAAATATGCATGATGTAACATATGCCTATATATATAAATATGTATGTAATGTGGATATGCATGTATGTATGAAGGTATGTATTTATATATATTATCTATTTTATATTATGCATTATTGTGGTTCACATTGTCGTGTGATTGTGTGAGTGCTAGCCTAGGCTTGGTTAGGCCTAGTGAGACTTGTTAGACTTGTTTGGGCTAGGACTTGACCTAGTTGACCTAATTTGACTAGTGTGGTTGACTAGAGTTGACCAAGTATTGACTTTAGTCTAGTTTGACCTAGACAGCATGCAGATGCATTGTACATTTTATTTATCATCTCTCGTATACATCTTGACCTGTGTTGCTCTAAATAGGACTCTGTGGCTTCAGTTTGGACCTCTATACCTATCAGCTATTCAGTTATCAGGCGAGTACATTCTCTGACCGTTTCATACTTGTCTGGATTTACATTCTTGCTCTAGATTATATACTTGATGCTGACAAGATTGTTATCATGGATTGGTACTATATGGATCTTCTTTTGAGATGTTATCCCCTTGTATTCACTAAATACTATTGTGATGTGCGTTTCACTTACATATTATATTTATTGAATACCCTTATCCTTGTATACTCATTGTGCATATTGTACTCTCATTATCACATGAGCCTCATGGATAGACCATTGTACAACTATTGTATAACATTGTACATCTACTGTATAATATTGTACACTATTGTATAAGATAACGTAACTGGAGTGGATCCTTGTATATTAATTGGGGAGGGGGAGCAGAATTGGTTATGTAATCAAATCCTATTGTGCAATATTGTATAACTATTGTATATGTCCATTGTGCACTCACGTACAATGGAGTTACCATTGTATTGTTCTAAACCGTTTACATAACCATATTGTACTCTAAATCAAATATTGCTTACGGTTCTTACTTATCATATATAGATACTTCCTATTATCAAATCTCTGCTGTTTTTTATATACATTCTTCTTTCAGCGTTTTCTGTATCTTACTCTATTGCATGCTTTATATTTTCTAACTTGATATGAGCTGCGTGAGATATTTTGTGCTCGCTCTTGTCCTGATTGGACCTGTTGATAAATTTTACAGATAGCTTGGAGGTTGCCTGCTAGCCTAGAGGAGACACAGTAGAGGTTGTATAGATAGTTATTTTAGTTGTCTTGAGTTGTATTTACTTTATGGATTACTGTATTTGAGATTTGAGATATTTTCTGGATTTGTGTATCTTAGACACTTAGACTTCTATCTGCGGTATCTCTTTGTGGATTTCATATTTTATCTATCTTTTATCATGCTCTACCTTAGATGTGATTGAGACTTTATTTGCTATGTCACCTCCATTCGGAGTGTATATGCTGTACAGGTACCTTTATATTGTTAGATGTTTGACCTAGGACAGCATTCTACCGCCGACACTGCGGCGTAGGCTGGACGTACCCACTTCTCGTGCCCTTACTCTAGGGTTCGGGTCGTAACATCTTCCCCTCTCCTCTTGAAATTGTTTTAAATTTGGCTTTCTTAATTATTTTGAATTAAAGTGGTTTAGATTCAATTCTGGAAATTATGAACACTACTGATAAAATCCAATATTATGAAATTGTAAGGTGTATATAAGGTTAAATTTGGTAGAAAAATATTTATGGACACTTTACATCTAAATTTTGTTGTGATTATGTATATAAATATATATGTAAAGAGGAATGTGTGGATACAATATATATATATATTTTTTTGTGTGGATACAATATATATATATATATATATATATATATATATATATATATATATATATATATATATATATATATATATATATATACATATATAGGACACGAAATGGATAAACACTTCGACTCTAACTTTTATGTGATATATCAATAAAATGAATTTGTTTAGACACACACACATACACACACACACACACATATATATATATATATATATATATATATATATATATATATATATATATATATATATATATATATATATATATATATATAGGACACGAAATGGATAAACACTTCGACTCTAACTTTTATCATGTGATATATAAATAAAATGAATTTGTTTAAACACAAACATGAATTACGTATATGTACACGAACAACTACTTATATATGTACCTTGATACAATACGTAGGACACAATACGAATGGACATTTCGAATATAATTCTATGATATGTATATATTTATATGTGTGGATGCAATCTAAGAAGTATATATTTTGCATATACGCAAGGATACCAACGAATATATATATATATATATATATATATATATATATATATAGATATATATATATATATATATATATATATATATATATATATATATATATATATATATATATATATATATAGAATATATATATATATATATATATATATATATATATATATATATATATATATATATATATATATATATATATATATATAATTTGAAACAATGCATAGATGCAAATTCATGAATTTATATCATTATGCACACTTATAAGTTTTGCACAACTTAGAAATTCAACCCATACACCAAAAAGGAGAATATATATGGATTTTGTATTCCTTTGCTTGATATGTATACATATGAATTAGTGTTCAATTTTAACATATTAGGTCAATTCTGTCCACATTGAAAAATACCCTTATTTAATAATTTGGACTTCATTATTTACTCAAAATGGAAAATTTTAAGTTCCTATATGATAAGGTAACCATACACTTGTAAATCTTCAATTTTAAAACTTCTCTTGTGTCTTTAAGAAGCTAAATTTTGATATATTGCTACATGAGTTTAATTTATACTTTTAGATTTAATTTAACTGATATCTCAAGTACATAGAATTATTTAGTATGTGATAAGTTGAAATTTTATACCTTGGTATCATTGTATTCTAACCATTTCGTTTATGATAGTTTTTAGAAAGGAAAAGATCAAAATAAATTGCTTGATTGCCTAATTGCTTGCTAAGGTAAGGAAACTTTAAATTTAATTGCATATAAAATAATTGCGTAAGTTCCAGTGTTGAGGGTTGCTTCACCGAAGGGGTCGGCATAGCCGAAAATACATATATGTAAATTGCATGGTACCGGTGTTGAGGGTTGCTCCACCGAAGGGGTCGGTGTACCCAATTATCATATTTTATCTCTTGTGAATTTTTCGGAGTCAACGATTACAAAGGAGACTGCCAAAATTTTCAAAAATTCTAAGAGATAGCCAAATTCTCGACTTTTAGAGATAGCCAATTTTATGAGTATATTTTCTTACTCGGTAATTCCATATCTAAATGATAATTCGGAATACCTGATTTCCGAGAACTATTCAAATTGATATATACAAGATGCACCCTAGCATCTTAGTCACATAAATTTGTCAATTGATTAAATAGATGGTACAACAGAGCAGAATAAATTTTAAGATAATAAATTACATTGGTTGTGAATGCTAGTTAGAAAGCATTGGGCGGGGGAGAACAACCCGAATATCACCTAAATAGTTCCGCAACATAATTATAACCAAAGTTGATCAGTATGTAAGCTCATTCGTAGGGCCATAGGATTGAGTATGTGAGGCTTAGCTCACTTAACCTATGAGAGGCAGGGCCGTATTTTTAATAACCGTGCCATCCAATTACAATTTACTATTTTGCCCAAGAGAGGCAGGGCCAGATTAAACCCCGTGCCATCAGATCTTTACACCTATCTCGACAACAACATCGAGTAGGTGAATTTTCTAAGTTTAAGAGAGACTTAGCCTGTTTAAGCCCAAGAGAGACATGGCCGGATTCTAAGCACCGTGCCACCAAGTCACAGCATGACCCCTGGTATACGGGATTGTTGTCGGAAAACTAGTTAGGAGGTTATTCAAAGGTTGTTCTCTAAAAGAATTACATTTTCATCATATAGGACATATGCCTGTGGTTGTGGTAGTGAAATAGGTTTCTAGACACCATAAGATTGGACTTACTATATTTGGACTTAGATAGAATTCTAGGTCGATTTTATTTTTGTCCTAAAAACTTTAATAACTGGCAATCTATTCATATTTTTTTGTTTTCTTTATCGCCCTTGACCGAGGACTTGCTTTCGTTCTGACGACCTAGTATTGTTCACTAGGGGAAGATGAAGAATCAGCTGAGATGTTGCCCCTTTATAATGAGAATGAGATAGAGGAGTAAGCTATCAGGAAAGCTTCAAGACGGCAACTAGTATTTTGTAGCTGCCATAATGTTGTAAAAGAATAGTTTGATGTAATAACTTAAGTAATTGTACTCATTAAAATAGTTGTATGTATAATTAAAGAAATGAAATGTATTTAGTAATTCTTTGTATTTTCTATTTTGGTATATTACGGACAACAATCGCGAATTCGACGCGTAGCCTGGGGATGTGTTCGTAACGTCACCATTGAATTCTAGATGCGGGACATAACAGGGGTGGCTTGGTATCAAAGTCGACTACCAAATTAGGATTCCTATAAAATCTATACAGAAATAGATCTACCTATATGTGTAGGTAACTAGAGTCCAAGTAGCAGCAGTATATTTGTATGTAGGTATATCTATAATAGTGTGTGTGTGTCACGCCCCAATTCGGTAGAATCGATAGTCGTCCCCTGGGCGTGATGCCGTGCAAGCCTAAGTTGCGCTTGCACAAGGCGGTTCATAAGGTTATTCCGAAACAACAGCATATGTAAGAGTACGCATAGAAATTGAACACATTCATTTAGAAAAGGAAACTTGCATATTTATTGGTAATAAGCTAGGTTACAGACTCGATTACAAAAGAGGCCTCGCGGGCTTACAACCGACATCGATGAGATAATCATTCCATACATTTACATCCCTTTTTACAAACATCAAAACGACTCTCTAAGACCTGGGATCGACGAGAGTTTGTGACTCATGATGCAGTTGGGTTGGAGTCTTCAAAATGTTGCAGAGCTAGCCTTCGCGCTAGTAAGGCTTCAAAAGAAATGAGCGTCGCCTTCAGTTCCTTGGCATGCTATCCTGGTTTCGAGTACCTGTTGAGAGCGAGGGTCAGCACTTTACACTTTGTGCTGGTATGTGGCAATTTAAATCCCGTGCTCTCATTTGTTGAAGAATTCAAGTGAGTGTGCATGCAATTATTTACTGAAGTTTCTAGCCATCCTACTCAATTCAAACTTATATTTGAAGGCACAACCGTATAATGACGATAGATCTTACCCCCGGCAGAGCGTGCCGTCGTAGCGTAAACTTACCATGTTTTTCCCTGTCATGTTGATAATAATAACACGTAATAGAGTGCATTCGTGAAGGTCACTGGCACGACAAGCCATCCTGGACATATAGCTTGGTAGACAGAGATCCTTTAGCGCAGGTAGCGAGCCCCATTGAAAGCCACTGCCTACCGTGGAATGCATCCGGCATAGCTATCCGTGTTTCTTTCCTAGGCCAGAACTGTCCCGTGGCCTCGGGATACCGTCCTGAAGAATCAATCGCCCTTGTCGACAAGTTGTCCATGACCGTGCTAAGTTAATTTGTTATTTCAAGGCACATCTTAAAGTATCATTGCGACATTCATTTTAATCGATTCATGCTTCCTTAGCACGGTTCTATATGATTTGATAATTGCAAGCACGATAGTATTATATGACAAGCATCATATAAGTTTGTGTTCGTGGGACGTCGTAGTGACCGTTCATCGGAATATCATTCATGTCGTTGCATTACATCTAGCATAGCACATGTCTAGTATTGATAATATATTAGAGAAGAGGGTCTAGGAAAGAAGGGTCAGCCACTCACCTTAGTATTTACTTGAGGCGAGAAACTGGTTGGCTGTGCTAGACGTTGCCTACGCGATCACCTGAAATCGCACAAGCAATCGATTAGAACACTGTGTTATTCAAGGAAATTCGATACGAATGCGAAGTTCGAAACGTAAGCCATGAAAACCATCGAAAACATTCACGAAAACGCATTAAAAAATAAAGCCAAAACCAACGCAAGTGGCGTGAAAAAGCAGGGCAATGGGAGGTCTCTTCCGACTTAGCCGCAGAGTCAATCCTTGAGGCGCAGCCCACTGAATATGGGACTTGGTTCCGAAGAAGCCATTCCATAATGGGGAATGGATCTTAATTCAACCGTTCCCGTTCGATCGATTCGATCGATCCCGACCGAGTCGATAGCGATAATGTTCCTTTCTCGTGCACCCCGTGGACGAACAACGGGGCACGATGTAGGGACGGGCACTACACCATAACCAACTAAGAAAAAGTTTCGTCCTCGAAACTTAAAAATAGAACCTACCTCTATGAAAACAATGAAGGAAACTTTTCCTTCATCTCTGACTCGAGTTCCCATGTCGACTCTTCTGCCGTATGGTTCCTCCAGAGTACGCGAAACGAGAGGGATCGCCCGATTTCGCAGCAGCTTATCCTTGTATTCTAAGATTTGAACTGGCTCTTCAACGTAGGATAAGTCGGAACTTTAGCTCCAGTTGGCCAAAATCCACCACGTGGCTAGGGTCGTGCACAGTACTTTCCGCAGCTGGGAGACGTAGGAAGACATTGTGCACACCTTCAAGTACCGACTGGTAGGGCAATTTTATAGGCCACTGGGGCGACTCGCTCGAGTATTTTGAACGGCCCAACGAATCTCAGACTCAGCTTTCCCTTCGCACCGAACCGAGTAACTCCTCGCATGGGTGACACCTTCAGGAACACATGATCGCCTACCTGGAACTCAAGCGGTCTTCGATAGGGTGTCGGCGTAGCTCTTTTACTGACTCTATGCAATCTTCAGTCTTTCTCGAATTAGCTTGACCTTTTCCACAGTCTGTTCCACCAGCTCCGGGCCGAGTATCTGCCATTCCCTGACTTTATCCCAGCAAATGGTCGATCTGTACTTTCGGCCGTACAAAGCTTCATACGGCGCCATTTGGATGCTGGACTGGTAGCTATTGTTGTATACAAATTCTGCCAGTGGCAGGTGGACGTCCTAGCTTGATTTGAAGTCAATTGCGCAGAGTCGTAGCATGTCTTTGAGAATCTGATTAACGTACTCCGTTTGGCCGTCGGTCTGAGGATGGTAAGCTGAGCTGAACTGCAACTTGGTACCCAGCGCCGACTGAAGGCTACTCCAGAACCGCGATATGAACCGTGAATTCCGATCAGAGACGATGGATACTGGAACTCCGTGCAGCCGTACTATCTCGTCAAGATAAATCTGCGCCAGGCAATCGACGCTCCAAGTAACTTTGATGGCAATAAAGTGCGCTGACTTGGTTAGTCGATCGACGATGACCCAGATGGCGTTCCTCCCCCGTGGTGTCTTCGGCAGGCCAACAATAAAGTCCATCGTGACATGATCCCATTTCCATTCTGGAATGGCAAGGTTTTGCATCTCCCTGCCCGGTCGCTGATGCTCAGCTTTCACCTGCTGACAGGCCATGCATTGTGACACGAAGAGCGCCACATCTCTCTTCATCCAGTGCCACCAGAAGGTCATGCAGAGGTCCTTATACATCTTGTTACTGCCTGGATACAAGGTATATTTTGCATAATGCGCCTCCGACATTATCTCCTTTCGTAGTTCTGAATCATCTGGAACACATAGTCGGCCATTCATTCTCAGCACACCGGTCTTATCTTTCGCAAAGTCGGTCGCACTACCTGTCGAAATTCGCTCGCACATTTTCTTCAGGTATGGATCATCCTTCTGAGCGACCATGATCTTTTCCAGCAAACTCGGCTCTAACTGCAGCTGCGCCAACCGTATATCCCTGAATCGAACCCGGAGATCGATGCTCATTTCTTCTAGATCTTGTAGTAGTCTGCAGTTGATGGATAGCGAGGCAAGATATTTTCGACTCAGAGCGTCCGCCACCACATTTCCCTTGCCCGGAGTGTAGTCGATCGTCAAGTCATAGTCTTTGATCTGTTCGAACCAGCGCCTCTGTCGCAAGTTCAATTCCTTCTAGGTGAAGAGATACATGAGGCTCTTGTGGTCGGTATAGATCACGCACTGCCACGTCATATAGATAGTGGCGCCACAATTTCAACGCGAACACAATCGCCGCTAACTCCAAGTCGTGCGTAGGATAGTTCTTCTCGTGTGGCTTCAACTATCTGGAGGCGAAGGATATCACCTTATTTTGCTGCACTGAGCACACATCCCAAGCCCTGGCCTGAAGCATCATTGAATATCTGAAAACCCTCTGGCCCATCCGGAAGTGCGAGTATAGGTGCCAAAATTAGTCGCTATTTTAGCTCCTGAAATGAAGCTTTACAGTTATCCGACCACTCATATACGACTCCCTTTTGAGTGAGGCGAGTTAGTGGCGATGCAATCTTCGCGAAGTCCTTCACGAAGCGTCGATAATATCCTGACAAACGAAGAAAGCTTCGAATCTCACTAGCATACGCAGGCCGCTTCCAATCAGCAACAGCTTCCACTTTCTTCGGGTCGACTGCAATGCCTTCGGACGAAATGATGTGACCAAGAAAGGATACGTTGCTTAGCCAAAATTTGCACTTACTCTGCTTCGCGTACAACTCATTTTCTCGAAGTGTCTGGAGTACGGCCCGTAGATGTTCTGCATGCTGCGCCCTGCCCTTCGAGTAGACAAGAATATCGTCAATAAAGACTTCCACAAATTTATCAAGGAAGGATCGAAATATCCGATTCATCAGATCCATGAAGGCGGCAGGGGCGTTCGTCAGGCCGAATGGCATCACCAGGAACTCGTAGTGGCCGTACCGAGTGCGAAAGGCTGACTTTTGCACGTCGTCTGACTTGATCTTGAGTTGATGATAGCCCGAGCGGAGATCAATCTTCGAAAATACCGAGGCGCCTTGCAGTTGATCGAATAAGTCGTCTATACGGGACAATGGGTACTTGTTCCGGATGGTGGCCTTGTTCAGCTCTCGGTAATCGACGCACAGACGCATGGACCCATCCTTCTTCCTTACGAACAACACGGGCGCTCCCTATGGTGAAACACTAGGCCGAATAAACCCTTTATCGAGTAACTCTTGTAACTGGACCTTGAGTTCCTTCAGCTCGGTGGAAGCCATTCTGTACGGGGCCTTGGAAATCGGTCGAGTATCGGAAAATGTATCGATGCTGAACAAGATTTCTCGGTCAGGGGCATACCGGGTAGCTCGTCCGGGAACACATCGGGGAATTCTGCCACAACGTCGGTCTGACCCGCGTTTGCACCATCCTGTCGCATGTCTTGGACGGATGCCAAATAGCCTTCGCACCCAGAATGCAGCATCCTCCGAGCAAAAATTGCCGAAATCAGCATACAGGTCGACGACGTCTCACCATACGAAAAGCAGAATTCAGGCACTCCTGGTATACGGAAGGTGACCGTCTTTCTGGCACAGTCTATGGTTGCGTTGCACGGCCCGAGCCAATCCATTCCCAGAATGATATCGAAGTCCTTCATGTCTAGGACTATCACGTTAAGTCCGATCTTTTGACCGTCGATACAGATAATCCCATCAGCGCAGGCTAAATTAGTGAGTATTGGTGTGCCCGAAGGTGTGCTTACGCTAAGGTCGAGATCTAATGATATTATCGGAAATTTGTGCTCGGCGGCAAAGTTCGTCGATATAAAACTATGCGAAACACCTGAATCAAATAGTACACGAGCAGGCACATTATTGAAACTAAGTATACCTGTCACGACCGTATCAGACGCAAGCATTTCATCTCGAGTCATGGCGTAGACGCGGACCTGGGCATTGGGGTGACGGTCTTGGCCATTTTGTGGTGCGGGTTGAGGTGCTCGAGGTGCCGGAACTTGATTCCCCGGACGGTGCTGTGGATGCTGAGGCGCGTCCAAGTTGTTTCTTCTACGCTTCGGGCAATCTCCATGAAAGTGACCCCTTTTTCCGCAAATGAAACATCCGCTATTATGAACTTCACAGTCGACGGCGAGATGTCCGTTCTGGTTGTATTTTGTGCAGTGAGGTCCCTGGTTCCGCACCTGATGTTCGCCCCAGTGCCCGTTGTTCGGATGCTTGGTCACGTTGTTTCCTTCCGCGTGTCTAGGGCATTTATGATTGTAGGTATGCATAGCGCCGGCAGCACCTGGAGGATATTGGCGTTCAAGGCGGAGGGCGTGGTTGAGAGACTCCCCCATCGTTTTGTATTGCGGAACGGACACGTGGACGTAGATGGATGGTCGTAGACCCACTTCGAACCGTCGAGCATGACTCGCCAGGGAGGGCAGGAATTCTCCAGCAAACTTGGCTAACTTGTTGAACTCTGCTGCATACTGCCGCACCGTCATATTCCCTTGCCTTAGCTGCATAAATTCATTTTGCTTCTCTTGTCGAATGGCTTCGGGGAGGTACTCGATCTCGAACGCCTCACGGAAGGTGGCCCAAGAGATTGACGCTGTCTCGTCGTCGCGTCTGATCACTCGTTTTTGCACGGCCCACCAGTCGTGCGCGTTCGACCGGAGTAGAAGATGAGCGCATGCGACTTTTTTGGACTCTTCGACGCCCAGAAGCTCGAACTTATCTTCCAGTTCCTCCAACCAGTCGATCGCCAAGTGGGGATCTTCCGTGCCGTTGAAGGAAGTACGACAGCTCTTTGTAAATTTTGACACGTCGAAGTTGGAACTTCTCGGTGCTGCAGGTGTAAGCTCGGGTGCCTCCGGATCGACTTCACTTTGTCTAGCCGTCGGCTCGGTTACGGCATGGGTTGTCGCGGAGTTGTTGTTGTTGGCCACCACCGTCTGAACGATCTGCTGGAGAGTATCAAGATGCTTCTTCTGCAACTTGAATTGTGCTTCGAATCGGGCCTCGAACTGAGTTTGGTGTGCCTCCGTCTGCCGTCGATGTTGCTCATTCTGGCATTGACTTTCCTTAGCTTGTCGTCGTTGTGCTTCCAGCATACGCAACATCCGCTCCATGGCATCGTTAGAGGGACCGGGTCTCGAGCTACTCGAGCCGCTCGAAGAACTTTCTTCGTTCATCGCCACGTTTACCAAACTTATTGCGGGCTCACTCGTATGGAGCGACATATCTCATCGACACGAGACCAACGATTTTGAAACTAAAAACTCGATACTGGAGGCCAAGGACGTAAAGCCGTGCTCTGATACCATTATGTCACGCCCCGATTCGATAGAATCGATAGTCGTCCCCCGGGCGTGATGCCGTGCAAGCCTAAGTTGCGCTTGCACAAGGCGGTTCATAAGGTTATCCGAAACAACAGCATATGTAAGAGTACGCAGAGAAATTGAACACATTCATTTAGAAAAGAAAACTTGCATTTTCATTGATAATAAGTTAGGTTACAGACTTGATTACAAAAGAGGCATCGCGGGCTTACAACCGACATCGATGACATAGTCATTCCATACATTTGCATCCCTTTTTACAAACATCAAAACGACTCTCTAAGACCTGGGATCGGCGAGAGTTTGTGACTCATGATGCAGTTGGGTTGGAGTCTTCAAAATGTTGTAGAGCTAGCCTTCGCGCTAGCAAGGCTTCAAAGGAAAGGAGCGTCGCCTTCAGTTCCTTGGCACGCTATCCTAGTTCCGAGTACCTGTTGGGAGCGAGGGTCAGCACTTTACACTTTGTGCTGGTGCGTGGCAATTTAAATCCCGTGCTCTCATTTGTTGAAAAATTCAAGTGAGCGTGCATGCAATTATTTACTGAAGTTTCTAGCCATCCTACTCAATTCAAACTTATATTTGAAGGCACAACCGTATAATGACGATAGATCTTACTCCCGACAGAGCGTGCCATCGTAGCGTAAACTTACCATGTTCTTTCCTGTCATGTTGATAATAATAATACGTAATAGAGTGCGTTCGTGAAGGTCACTGGCACGACAAACCATCCTGGACATATAGCTTGGTAGACAGAGGTCCTTCAGCACAGGTAGCGAGCCCCGTTGAAAGCCACTGCCTACCGTGGCATGCATCCGGCATAGCTATCCGTGTTTCTTCCTTGGCCGGAACGGTCCCGTGGCCTCGGGATACCTTCCGAAGAAACAATTGCCCTTGTCGACAAGTTGTCCATGACCGTGCTAAGTTAATTTGTTATTTCAAGGCACATCTTATAGTATCGTTGCGACATTCATTTTAATCGATTTCATGCTTCCTTAGCACGGTTCTATATGATTTGATAATTGCAAGCACGATAGTATTATATGACAAGCATCTATATAGTTCGTGTTCGTGGGACGTTGTGTGACAGTTCATCGGAATATCATTCATGTCGTTGCATTACATCTAGCATAGCACTTGTCTAGTATTGATAATGTATTAGAGAAGAGGGTCGAGGGAAGAAGGGTCAGCCACTCACCTTAGTATTTACTTGAGGTGAGAAACTGGTTGGCCGTGCTAGACGTTGCCTACACGATCACCTGAAATCGCACAAGCAACCGATTAGAATACTGTGTTATTCAAGGAAATTCGATACGAATGTGAAGTTCGAAGCGTAAGACATAAAAACCATCGAAAACATTCACGAAAACGTATTCAGAAAATAAAGCCAAAACCAACGCAAGCGACGTGAAAAGTAGAGCAATGAGAGGTCACTCCCGACTCAGCCGCAGAGTCAATCCTTGAGGCGCAGCCCGCTGAATATGGGACTTGGTTCCGAAGAAGCCATTCCATAACGGAGAATGGATCTTAATTCAACCATTCCCGTTCGATCGATTCGATCGATCCCGACCTATCAGTCCTGAACGAGTCGATAGCAACAGTGTTCCTTTCTCGCGCACCCCGTGGATGAACAATGGGACATGATGTAGGGACGGGGCACTACAGTGTGTCCCTAAAATAATGTATCAGAGGAAGAAATGGCTCGAGTGTAGTATCAATTGTAGCTGAAGAAGATGACTATTGCAACAATGGGTATCTATAGGTGTGGAGATTCTAGAGATGGGGATAGAGAAAAGCTTTGAGTGATCGCCCAAACAAGTAACAAACTGTCTTCTAGTTAAGGAGAGGAACAAACATCAACTGTTAGCAGTTATATGTTAGGCTCGGGCAATGCCTTAACATATTATAATTAGGAACAGTAGAAACAATTGAAACAAGGCATATCAGTTGAAGAAATAAATAGCCGTAAGTGGGTATTAATTATACATTGGTGTGTGCAGATTTCCAGTTACATACGATTTGGTGTTTAGAAGGGGTATTAAATATATCTGTGTGTATTAGGGTACCAGAGAGTGTATTATCCTAGTGAGATGAGTGTATCCATGGAATTTGTGTGCACAAGAGTTTGGGGTATCAGGGGTGAGGTATGAGTTTTACCTAGAGTGTATGAGATAGGTAGGTATCTGTATATTGCGTCAGGGGACTTTAACTAGCTTAATGTTTAGCATGCAGAATCTTAGTATTTCAAGTAATATGGCAAGTATCCCAAGTTGGATATATAGTTAAGTTACTATATGATATTAGTATATCTAAACCTACTAGTATTAACCTAGAAAACCAAGCGTTAGCTTGGTATGACTAAAAGGGTAAAGTTAGTAAAAAGGGGTACCATTATGTATAGGTAAATTGATAGAAATTATACAAGTAGGATTAGAGAACCCACATTTCAACCTACTTAGTAGAAACCTAGTTGGTTTAGGATTTGACTAGAAACCTAATAACTAAGTAGATAGTTGATTTTGTTGCATTTCTATTGATAGTATAAACTCATAAAATAGGTTATTTGGACTCGAAGTTGGTATCAGACCCGTACCATCAACTCAAGATGATAGGCGAGTACATTCTCTAACAGTTTCCATACTTGACACCTTCTATAATTCTTGTTTATAGTACTATTGTACATTAATTTCTTATTTTGATCCTCGACATGATGGTTACACGGTGTAGTATGTTATGGATTCATTTTGAGTACATTATTCCTATTGGACTGGCTAATCAGGACTCTTTAATATGCACCCACCCATCTTACTGGCATTACTATCTTGGATCCATTAGTACTAGTTGGGAGGGGAAATGCCTTAGTAGACATGTGAATAGTTCCAAATCAAGAACCACTCCCTTAGGTCCAAACTGGAACGATAGCACTTGCACACTTCACATATGATTTGCCGTATACACCCATAGTCACTTACATGTCGAAAATGGTATTTCAACACACACTAGATAGATGTAATCCTTCTGGTTCCACTTCATACATTGCTGGTTACTTGTCTTAACATTTATTACTGTCCCCACTTACTGACTTGTCTTTCTCACCATGTTTATATGTTTTACTCGATGTTTCATACCATAATTCTATGTTTGTCCATTCATCTTGTATTTTATTACTATTACTGTTTTATAGACTATAAATGATTGGAACTGCTGTTAGAGATGTATTCTTTCCATCCCGACTTGATAATATTTTTCAGACAATAAGGCCGAGGTTATGTGTCATATCCATTACGGAGCATAGGAGAATCATGGAGTGGACCCAATAGAAATATAGCTTGCTGAATTATAGAAATAGTCTAGTTTAGCTAAATTGGCATTTGATCGGATCTGTCTCTGGATTTGGTTAACAATGCTACTTGTCATTTGATTGGACATATAGTTTTTGGAGTTTATTTATTTCATGGATTTTATGACTATTCACTCTCATTATATTCTATCGTGCGATTCTTGTTAGAGTTGTGATTGAATATTTGGATTTGGATTATATATGTTATTGTCCTCCCAAGTGGAGTGCATATACTGTGTGGGTTGTTCATCATATCGATATGATACATTGTTTTACCATTGACACTGCAGTGTAGGCTGGACATGTCCACGATTCATACCCAAATTCTGGGTGCAGGTCGTAATACTCATATCTTGCTATATTCATGTATCTATTACATTATCTTGTATATTTTTTCTATTTACTGTTATATTATCTTTATTATTTACTGGAATAGTTGTTAGAGGTCTACTTCGCTCCAATCCTGAATGGATATATTTTTCCTAGATAAATTAGTTACCGGTTGTCCTATCTACTACGACCCACGAGATATAGTAGGTGTAGACCAGGTAACACTGATTCAGGTGGGTTTAGCTCCAACTGAGAAGGCTTTATTAGCGACTCAGTTAGACTAGATGTCTATTGGATTTGTCTTTAGCTTTATGATCCTTAGCCTGTTATCATTTGAGACTTATAAGATTTCTCTTGGATATTTCTTATTATGTCATTTTCTTTATCATGTCATTTATCTTCCTTATAGTCATTGTGATTGAGTATGAATATATCATTATTTGTCCTCCGATTGGAGTTGTGATATCTTGACAGGTTATGATATACATATTCTAGTTGTATAGTAGACCTAGACAACATTCTACCGTCGATGTTGTGGCGCTGGCTGGAAGTCATCACGTACTTGTGCCCCTATACCGGGTGTGGCTCGTGACATAATATGAGTTTCTTCTATCCCAGATGCATGGTGGTGCTTCTCCTGATCAGCCGTTATCCTTCATTAGACATATTATGTTTCGTTGTTTGTGTGCTGGCCCATTATTGGGTCTTCATGTATTTATTTTACTTTTAGTGACAGTATGTGATGTGATGTGATGGCCCATTCTTGGGTTTTTATTGGACAATATTTGATTTTACATTCCATATATTCACTTTTAGTGCAACTTTATGTATTTACTTTATTATTTATATTTATAACTCTATATACTTTTACTGGTGTTGAGTGTTCCACCGAAGGGGTCGACAAATCCAAGAAATTCAATGGAGGGTAGCTCTATTATCCGGGTCTACTTATTAATAAACTATGATTTTATAACTGTAGATAGATTTTGGTTGGAAACAAACTGCTTTCTATTTTTCAGTTTAGCGACTTTTAGCGACGGTCTATTACGTCCAGTGGCATAAGAGTATGTTGCTAACCATGTATCAGAACATCGTTAAACTTTATCGTCAACGTCACTAACATCTACAGGACATCGCTAACCGTCACTACTAAGCCGACATGGTAAAGTTTGTCATGTCAGTGTTTTTTAGCAAATTGTCGCTAATGTTGTCGCTAAAAACAAAAAAATCTGCAACATTTAGCAATGAATGTTGACGTCACTAATTAACAACGACACGCTGCTAAATGTCGATACTTTCAAAAAAAATCAGCGACGTGACTTCGTTGCTACATGATGTCGCTACAATGATAAATAATAATATTTTTTGTGTGGGGACCACGGATCACGCGACATCAAGAATACATCGCTAATGACGTCACTAAATTAGTTTAGTGACTTTTTTTTGCATCTTAGCTACGTTTTTTGTCATCGCTAAAATGACTTATTTTGGTAGCACTTAGTGCAGCATCTCGATCTGAAGCGACTCTCAAGGCTTGACCACCTTGTGCCATTCCCTGCCTGCTCTACGCCAAGCATGTTGACCAGCCTCGATGGTGCCACAGATCCGACCTCATACGTCGACCCAGCGCCAGGACCCGCCCCTCTTCTGGTGTTGCCATAGTCATCTCCTACCATGGGTGACGCAACCACTCCATGCGCCCCCATCTGGCCGCTATCAGATTTGCCTCGTTACTAGTCTTGGCCAACACAGAGCATTACACGTAAGAAGACGGCCCATCCTGCCTTCGCGTTGAACCGTTTCGGCTGCACGCTCGAGCAAAAGTGGTAGCTACTACTACTAGCATTTTCATTCTAACAGCTATTTCTATGGCCCTTTCGTTAACCCACAGTCTCTAGTGCACCCGCATCCTTCATGAACCCCATCCTCACTGCGGAACCGACTGACTTTGCATAAATTTGTGCCAACACACCGATTTAACCCCCACTCTTCGTCGCCAAGAAGAAGATAATAAGCACAGTAGTAGCAACCTGGGTGAGGAGTGTTAGGTATATGCATATCTCACCCTCCATTCACCCCATGTTACTATCATATATATAACCACCTAATTGATTATATAAACCACAATAGAAAATGAACAATAGGAGACTGTATACTAGATGAAAAAAATTTGTATATGGTAAATGACTGTTATATCCCCCTTCTATTTGTTATATCCCCTTCTATTGTGCACAAGTGTAGATAACTGATATATTATGTATATATTCTATTTAGTTATATATATATATATATATATATATATATATATATATATATATATATATATATATATAACTTGAGGGTATATTTAAGTATAGGTATATTATATGTTTTTTTCTCTAAATTATATGAGTACAAATGAGTTTGCAAATAAATATAATTATGTACAAGTTTATGGTTCTATATAGGTACAATTTTGTATATGCTTTCCTTTAAATGGTTATTTATACAAGCATATATGATTATATGATTATATTTGTATCTACATTTATTTATATACCATAGCGATGGAGATAAGGTTATACATATATATATTACTGGTGTTGGTAATCAAAATATCTATATTATTATTTTCGGTCATATAACTTTTATAAAATAAGTTATTTTCCTAAATAGAACTATTCCAATAAAATCCTAATAAGGGCGACCTATATGTATATAGATGTGTGTGTATACTCTATGTGTTGATTCTTTGTTGTATGTCTTGGACTTTGGTAGATTCCTTGAGAATTGTAGCATGTGCCTAGGCTTGGATACAACTTTATTACCTGCAGTCTCAACACAGATTGGACGAATTCCAGGTAAGTTTATCTCGTCTACTTGATTACAATATTTACTTGCTTACTTATATCAATCACTCACCATGGTTATATAGTTACTTAATTTTCAAGTTCATTACATGTATACTGTCATGATTATACATGTTCTTGGTTACACTTGCTCCTGATTTACTCATGTTCACAAGAGGTGAAATACATGTAATGAGTGTTGCATTGCATGCTAGGTGACCTTACATGATCTTGATTGGAACTGTCCTTTGTTGGAAGACTGACTAGACGTGTCATGGATGCGAGATGAATAGTAATATTGGGAGGGGAGGATGATTACTACTTGTTTGGGCTACGTTGTGCATAGACTTTATATTTATGTATGTATATTTATTCGGAGAGGATCATGTTTTCGGTGTTATAGTCTCTCTTAGTTATCGTTGAGCCTCCATGTCGAAGCTACGACTATATGTACCGTTGAGCCTCCTTGTCGGAGCTATGAATTTGTCTATTTAATTTGGAAAGCCAACGTTTGTGAACGTCGTCCTCAATTGCATTTACAGATAGACTGGTTAGATTGGTTAGTGTTAATTGTATCTGGATTTATTATTCATCTTATTTCATGTTAATTATTGTGTTTCATTTCTACATGTATATTATGTATCTTGTTACGTCCATCTGATGACCTAGTTTTCTTCCATGTTATTGCTGAGATCTGACATAGGCTTATTGGGAGTTTCTTTTTCAGGTTTTTTAGGTATCGTTAGTTTATAACTTCTTGTCATTTCTTTCATAGTTCATAGTATGGTAGATAATATTATGGATAATATATTGGATGCTTAGAATTTTACCTCATTTGGACATCTAATACGTATTCGAGTCGGACTAGAGTCTGGTTGAATGCGTAGCTTGTCATTGCCACGTGGCCTAGTTTTGCGTATTGTGAGACTCGTCTTATAATATCAGTATTTATATACGGATACGTATTTATGTACTGTATTTCCTATTTTTTTAGTTTTCGGAACGCTTTAATTTTTTTTTAAACTTATAGATTTTCTCCTTGACCGGCATACTGCCAGTATACCAATGTATACCGACGGCATGCCTGTCACTCCCATTTTTCGTTATACGTATTTTCTGTGTATGTATAAGGATTTGATATATTTGTCAGGTGATCCGTGTTTTGACTTGTCTTTCTTAGCCTTGACTTGGTTTAACTTGGTTTGGTTCAACTTGGCTTGGCTTTGCTTGGTTTGGTTTGGGGTTGAGATGAAAGGATTTTGTATAAAACCAATTTCTCTCTCTCTCTATATATATATATCTCTCTCTCTCTCTCTTTATTACTCATTTATTTCCTTATCTTCTTCTTTATTTACTCCTCCACCAACCTAGGCAAGTACATCTTGCCAAATCTTGAACATTATTATTTTTGTCATTTTGTTTGTTCTATTCTCTTCCTTGTATGATTCTAAGCCTCTTTAGAACTTAGAGTTTTTGGTTTTAATATTTAAATTTTTATAGATCTAAGTTTGTAACTTTTCTTGTTTTTCTTGATTTTGATCTCTTAAACTTTGTTATTTCTGAAAACAAAGGGTTCCATGTTATAGAAATTTCATTCTATCCAATTTTGGCTTTTGAACCACTTGATTTCAATTTATTTTGAGTTAGTTATGCCATTTTTCATATTCATGGGTTCTCCACACCTTTTGGTGCTGTCGAGACGATGAACAGTGCTACGCGCAGCATTTTCGCTGTGCACCGTGCTTGCGCCATGGGCATCTTTGCCCGCACGAGCAGCGCATCCGGCACGACCTGCGCCCGCGCGCTATGCTTGTGTTCACCTTGCACCGTGGGCATTTTTGCCCGCGCGTGTAGCACATCTCGCGCGCCGCACGCCCGTACGATTTTCTGTCATGCGTCTGTGTGTCGTGCTTGCGCGCACCTTGCATCATGAGCATTTTTGCCCGCGCATGTAGCGCATGTCGTGCGCTACACGCCCCCGTAATTTTCTGTCGCGTGCCCGTGCGCCATGCTTGCGCGCACCTTGTGCCTGTTCGACATAACAAAAGGTTGAACAAAATTTTTGCTTTATTGAACATAAAAAGACTTGTGTATAGAGAAGGAAGTCCTAAATAGAATATTCTAAGTATAAGGGGAAGAGTTTTCTAGAAAAGTGTGACGGTCGAGATCGAGCACTACAGCGGCTCCTTTACTCCGTTGACGATCTGACGATGGGTTAAACTTGCTTTGGCTCTCTGACACCTTTGATGGAACTCTAGGGTCACCGATCAAGAGGATGTCTGGAGTTGAAGATTTCTTGGTAATCTTTGTGACCTTGATAGTTTTGGTGGTTGGTGGTTGTTGAAGGAAAACTCCTTCTATTTATAGAGAACAGAGCACATATGTGATGTGTATTAGGGTTTTGAGATATGAAGGAATCTGCCATCATTGAACGGTGCGGGCCTCTGTGGCACTAACATGTGGCGGACATCGAGATTCCCCTCAATCGAGATCTCGGGTGGTTATCAGAATAATCGAAGGAGGAGACACATGGCGCGTGCCGATTTACTTGTTCGGATGCAGCCGAGTAAATCTTGGGATTTCATCTCAGATTTGGATTCTAATTGATCCTCGTCTAAGATTTAAATCAATCTGATAAGATATCAATCATGTTTCAATCCCAATCCCATCTTAACAGAGGCGGTTTAAGCAAACCAATTGGTGTGGGATCATGCTTCCTGCGCCTCTGGTGAGGTATAAGTACCGCTACGCTTCTAGGGCGACAAGTAGACCGTTCTTCTGGAAACATCAAATATCTGTGCTTTCGGGTGACGAGTGGACTTGGCTTCGAAGATGACGAGACTTTTGTGCGTTAGAGCAACGAGAAAGCTGTGTTTCGAGCAACAAAGTCACTGTGCTGTAGGGCGGCGAATATGCTTGTGCTTCAGGTTGACAAGGTTACTGTGTATTCGGAGCGACATACGGACTTGTGTTGGAGGCAATGGTATCTCCCAAGTCTCTGGAGAATGGTGTTTCTGAACTTCTGGGTCGGAGCAGAATGCTGTACGGTTGATGTTGATATGGTGTGTACATATCACCAGTCTGCACCTGGGGTTGGCGCAGGCATGTAGCTGAGCCTCTGGATCGAAGACACTGGCTTTGAAGTAAAGAGCAATAAATGTCCGCTCTTTAAGGACTCCCTCTTAATTGCCACCGCTACTTGGGGAATTCCAAGGGGGTCTAGGACTTAGTCGAATGAACCTTATTTAATGAGATTCATCGTGCGGAGTCCTAGGTTCATCCGATTATTGTAGGAATTTCAACCGTCGGCCATGTGGCATGCGTTTTGGACTACCCCACCTTATATAAAAGGGAAGTTTCTTTTGAAGAGCCATGTCTTCATCTTCTTGTCCTTCAGCACCATGCGAGACCCAGACTCAGCTTCGAATGGTAGTAGTCCTTGTCTAAGACAGATTTTAGTTGAGGATCCCTTTCCTCAGAGGAGCTGTGCCTTCGTAGAAGAACTGTTGTTGAGCTTTAGAACGTGCTGGAATGCTTATCATACGGAGTCCGAACCTGGACGATGTCTCGGAGGTCATGGAGGTCCTGATGACCTAGCTCGTGGCCCGGTTGCCAGTGTGAAGCGCTACAGGTTGTGCTCTGACTTGCTTATTGGCGGTTGCACTTTTGTTAGGCTGGAAGAGTCTCAAAAGCTGATGCCCTTTTGAAAAGGGCCTTCCTGCTGTGTTGTAGCCTGAGCTCTCGGTGGACCAATAGCTGCTTCCGAAAGTGCTATACGTCTGAAGGGGGAAGCTGTGGTGTAGACTTTGATGGAGACTGTATTCACATCTTCTATCCATAGTGCCTCTCTCCATGACTATCACACTGTGAAGATTAACCAGACGTAGATCCGCAGGTGTTTTTAATTCAGCACATATAACCACAAAGTCTTTTATAATAGATCCTTGTAATTACGTCTTTATGAAGTATTTTATGCAATCATGTCGAATCTGTAGCAGACCCTTGTAGCCATGATTAATGAAAGAAACTTTCGAGCTTTTCATCCGTCTGTGGCTTTTATCTTTGCTGTTTGGCGTACTTGACCGCCTGTGCTTTTGTGATGCTGGTCTCATAGTGAGGACACTAACATGTCGCATGCAACCTCTAAAATGATGTGAAGAGGGATGGGTAGCGGAAGCACCCACCGAGCTTTTCATCCGGTTCCGTCTTCAGACGTAATACTTCTTCAAGAACTTGCCTTTGATGGGCATCATTAGCAAGTCGCCATTAGGTTTCGCCAGCTGGTAGGCGCCATTAGAGTAGACCGTCTCTATAAAAATGGTCCTTTCTACTTGGGCTCAAACTTCCATGTTGTTTTGTGAGTCATTACCATCGGTCTTCGAACTGCCAAGACGAGGTCGCCCACTCGAAATGTTCTTTCCCGTACCTTTTTGTTGAAGGCCCCAGAAATACGAGCTTGATAAAGCTCGTTTCTCTGCTATGCTAGTAGACGTTTTTCGTCCAGTGCTTCTAACTCTTGTAACCGTCGGCACTGGTTGTCTTCGTCGGTCAGCTGGTTAGTAATGGCTACCCGTAAGGACGAGATCTGGATCTCCATGGGGAGAACTACCTCGCTCCCGTAGACCAGAGAGAATGGTGTATTGCATGTGGGCGTACGATCGGTCATACGGTAAGCCTATAGACATTCGCCCAACTTCTCATTCCAATCGCGTTTGTTAGAAGAGACGACTTTCTTGAAGAGCTTCATGATGGTCTTATTGAATGCCTCGGCTAGTCCATTGGCTGCCGGGTTGTAAGCCATTGACGCCATATTCTAAATTCAGTTTTTGTCGCAAAATCGATGAAACGCATGGCTTACGAACTGAGGGCCATTGTCGTGAATAATTCTTCTAGGAACTCCGAAACGGTAAATGACGTGGTTCTTGATGAAGTTGATCACGTTGGAGGTTTTCACCTCTATCAATGATACTGCTTCTGCCCATTTGGAGAAATAGTCCGTGAAGGCGAGGACAAACCGGTGTCCTTTGGAAGAGGGCGGGCTGACTGGCCCCACGATATCTATTCTCCATGCTTTTAATGGCCAAGAGGCCGCCGTGGGTACAAATATTCTGAAGGTTGATGGATAAAGTCAGCATGAAATTAACACGCCCGACACTTCTTTGTATATTCTTCGGTGTCTACTATCATGGTGGGCCAATAATAACCCATATGGCGCAGTCGGTCTTGTAACTTGGGACCTGGCTGATGAGCTCCACAGGTTCTATCATGTGCCTCTCTGAGTGCCTCATCTGCCTTTCTGATGTGCCTCTCTGAGTTCCATCATGTGCCTCTGTCTGAGACAGAAAGCGTAGGAGGAGCTCGTCGGATAAACGATGGTACAACATTTTAGTAGCTGTGTCATAGAAGAAACGGAGTTAGCGTCTCCTGACGGAAGTTGCTTCCTTTGGGTCTTCAGACAAGATCCCGTAGACTGCGTAGTCTATAAATGAGAATCGCCAATCTCGAGTATCTTCATCTGTATCTACTTTTAGCGAGTAGTTTCAGCATATGTACAGAGCATTCTTTGGACGGACTAGCTCCCGTCCCATCACTGTAACAGTATATCGGGAGCCGACGGGGGCAGCCAGAGAAGCAGCAAGACTAGCTAGTGCGTCGGCCTCCAAGCTTTGCAGTCGTGGCACATGTTCTATAAAGAACCCTGTGAATATGGAGATAATATCGATTGCCGCCTGGTGGTAGGGGATAAATTCTTCGTGTCGAACCTCATACTTTCCTCGAACTTGGTTGATGATTAATTTTGAATCTCCATAGGCCTCGATGTAGTCAACCCCCAGCTGTTTAGCAAGTTGGAGCCCAATGATGAGGGCGTTATACTCCGCAACATTGTTGGTGCACGACTCCATGAGGGAATATGTGCGATTGATAACCAGTCCGTCGAGAGTAATGAGGACGATCCCGACCCCTGCAATGATTTCACACTTTAGCCCCGTTCTTGAGGCTCCGTCGAAGAACATACACCAAACGGAATGGTTTGAAACTGTATTAGACTCCAGAACTTCGTCGGGGATCTCTTCGTAGAGTCTCGATGACTCTGGCATCGGATGTACTGCCAAAAAATTTGTCAACGCTTGGCCTTTGACTGCTTTCTGCGGGACAAACACCATGTCATAGGGAGTCAGAAGGATTGCCCATGTGGCTAATCGTGAGTTTAAAGCCCCTGGCTTGGTCATGAGGACTCTGAGAGGGTTGATCCTGGATACGACATGGATTGCCTGTCCAGTCACATACTGTCGCGTCTTCTGGATGGCGAAGAGAAGGGCAAGACATTCTTTCTCGACAGGATTATACCAATGCTCGGCTCCAATCATGGCTCGGCTGAGATAGTATATCGCCTACTCGTGGCCTTCATTTCTCTTTTGGGTTAATAAGGCACCAAGAGAATGATCCATAGCTCGGACATATAGCAGAAAGGGCTTTCCCACGACTGGTGCTACCAGTACGGGAGGGCTGGTGAGATACTTTTTGATGTTGTCGAATGCGCACTGGCACTCTTCAGTCCATACAAAGGAGACCCCTTTCTTCATTAACTTGGTGAAGGGTTGACATTTACCAGAGAGATTTGCTATGAACCTTCTGATATACGCATATCGCCCTTGCAAGCCTCGAAGCTCTCGGAGATTTCTTGGAGGAGTCATGTCTAGGATTGCCTTAGTCATTTCTGGATCGATGTAAATTCCTTTTGCAGTGATGGTGAAACCCAAGAACTTGCCGCTGGAAACGCCTATGAAGGACTTAGTCGGATTTATCTTCAACTGATGCATCCGCATTAGATCAAACACTGTTCGTAGATCATCCAGGTGGTTGGACTTGTCCATGCTCTTAATGGCAATGTCGTCAACATACCATTCCACCGTCATTCAGAGATGCTTGTAAAATATTATGCTCATAGCCCTTTGGTAGGTTGCTCCCGCATTCTTCAATCCAAAAGGCATCACCGTGTAACAGTATACCCCTTTTGGAGTCCGGAATGCTGTATGCTTTTCGTCTTCTGGGAGCAGCTTGATCTGGCTGTAGCCGGAGAAACCATCCATGAAGGACATATGCTCGAAGCCACAAGTATTATCAATCACACGTCAGTGATAGGAAAGGAAAATTCATCTTTAGGATAGGCTGAGTTGAGATCCCTAAAGTCTATGCAAATTTGTATCTTCCCATTCTTTTTAGTAACCGGGACGACATTTTCTACCCAATCTGGATGCTACTCTTCCTAGATGAAGCCCCTATCGTTGAGTTTGTCGACTTCCTCCTCAATAGCATCCATGATGTTCTGGCGAAACTGACGCTGTTGATGTTTGACAGGCTTAGCGTCGGAAAGGATGTTGAGGCGATGTATGGCAACCTGCAGGTCCAAACCTGGCATGTCCTCGTAGCTCCAGGCGAAGACGTCGATGTATTCTTGGATGAACTATATCAGAGATTGCTTGTCACCTTTTGTTAGGCTTTTACTAATGAAGATGGGCTTAGAGGAGGCCTCGTTTCCCAATTCGACCTAGACGACTTCATCTTCTGTAGGAGGTTCGTACTGCTTGAAATGCCATTCCCATTGAGATCCCAGATGCTGAGTCCAGGGTTCATCATTGGAATACTTGAATATTGGTCTTTGTCCTCGATCGAAAAGCTTACGGAGGCCATATTAGCTGACAGCATCTTCTTGAAGGCTTGGCCGGTGCTGGTGTCAGAGTCCCAGGTTGAGGAGTCAGAAGAGTGTGAGTGCTTCATGACTTCTTTCTCTGAGCCTTCTGAAGTGGAAGTGGGTGTAACATAACCCAACCCCCTACGGGTGCACTGGTAATAGTCTTGGATCTTTCTCTTTGGAGCTCGAATCCACAAGGGAAGGCACCGACCCTTACCATAATTGAGCCCCTTGTTGCTGTTCAGGTCATAACCCATGTTCTAGATAAGGTGTTTGGCTTGTGTAGTGTAGCGGTATAGCTGCATCTTGCCGCTGTCAGGCTCTAGATCTTCAAGAGCTAACCGCTGTGGGTGCTCCACTCAACCGAATATGCTGGGTTTCTATTCTTTTCTCCTTGCTGAAACATCGAAGTAGGCACCCCGGGAAGGGACAACTTGGCTCGTACAGTTGATAGTCATTACTTGCGTCTGTAGCGTACGCAGAGAGTTGTCTAGGACATAT
Source organism: Iris pallida (assembly GCA_029216955.1). Classification (NCBI taxonomy): domain Eukaryota; kingdom Viridiplantae; phylum Streptophyta; class Magnoliopsida; order Asparagales; family Iridaceae; genus Iris; species Iris pallida. The sequence goes on from JANAVB010034417.1 coordinate 17,159,129, forward strand.
CTAGTGTTCCAACATGCACAAGAATAATTTGAAGACAACTTCCTACTAATGAAGTAAGAGATTTTATCCCGAGGATTACATCATCAAAAGAGTGCACCTCTGTGTTGGCACAAACGTAGTCTCTTAGTTCCTCATCAGTGAGGACTAGAGCCGTCGAGGGAGGAGGAGGAGGACGTTTCCCTTTTAGTTTGACCACCAAGAGAGCTATGGTCAAATGCTCCTGTTCCTTCATGATTGGCCTTGAAGACCTTCGAGCCTTATTCGTATAGGCTCTTGGCTATCATCCGCCATTACTGGAGACGAAGGTGGTGCTCTGCCTCGGAGTTTGACAACGAGAGGCGCAAACATCTTGGGGGGTCTTCCCTTCAGCCGAACCTTTAAAGGTTCTTCGACCACCGCTACTGTAAGCCTCCTAAATTTCTACTATGATTTTTTTATAAATTTGGTATTTTTTTGTACTTCATATTCGTACGTCGCGACGCCAATTTGAATTTGTCGTATTGTACGTCGCGTACGAGTTCGCATTCTTCGTATTTGCTCGTTGAGTGCGAATATGTACGAGGTACATATTTTAGATAACATTTTTATAGAGAAGTATGGGTTTCAAAATAATATATGATAAATGTTGTTAATTGCTTAAAGTTGTAAAGAGCATCACATTGAGATTTGCTAAAACTTTAAATTATTTTATTTTATAAAAGGGCTATTTATTTTATTATATAAATATAAGTAGTAATTTAGAAAACTTTTGTTTTACAAAAATATATTATTTGTTTGCGAGTGACATAAAATTTATTTCATGTTCACTTTGATTTTTCGAAAACTAAATATAATTGTTTTATATATTTATAAAAATGTATTTTCAATATCTAAATATTTATAGTGATTTTTCAAAATTAGATAGTAAAATATATTTTTTATTTATAGTAGATAATTTGAATATGTTCGATTTAAACATTTGATGGTCATGGTAATTTAAATTGAGAGTTAATTTTTATAAAGATAAAGTTTTAACTAGTTTAAGTCTAGATTAGGATTTTATCGAGTTATTTTTAAAATTGATTTAAATTTAAATAAACAATTTATCTAGTCGGGTTTAAATAAGTCATAGCCTTTATTTACTAAAGATTACTCAACCCTATATATATGGGAGCTTTCCCATTGATTTCTACACAGTTTTCCCCACAAATATTTTTTTCACTAAATTGTGCATCTTGTCTATGCCTCCTTCCCATTCACTATATGTTTTCAACATATACAAGAATTATCATCTGCGTCCGATAATTTCGGACGTCCATCCATGTCGTGCCCGACATTTCCCGACACGATGCAACCCCAAATCCTAACTGTTGCCCCAATTTCCATCCGTTCCTTCTGTCCACCCACGCTGCCATCTCCCTTCCCCCTTCCCGTCGGTCGAAGCCAACCACCCCTACGCACCACACCTCTCTGTTGTGACAGTGGCTAACCACTACTACCACGACCACCTACCATCCCGGCCATTGCCACCACCAACTGGCCATGTCCCCGTACATCGCCACCAAACCCAGAACCATTCACCACCATTACAACCACCATCGAAGCCCAAATTCACCACCCCGTCTCCACCAAAAATCCAAACCACCTCCTAGTTATAGCTCTCAGCCCAACCCCCAACACCAGAACCGTCCCCTTTCATCGTCTCCACCATCACCATAAAGAATGGATAAAAAGGGGAAAAGAACCTCACCTGAACCCTAGCGCCGGTTCGTCCTCCGCAGCGCCCACCGCTGCAGACCACCGCGCGCAGCCAGGCTTGGCTTGAGGCATCCCTTCATCCCAGCGACCTCGCCACGAGCGCCTACCATCTGAGCCATCGCCGTCCCCTAACCGCCGTGATCCGACTCGAGCCCACGCCCGGAGCAGCGCAACTCGCGGCCGACGTGAGCCGCGCGCCGCCGCGAACTTGACGGACGTGCACCCCATCGGAAGCTTCGCGCCTGCCGCGACCCCCGCCGAGCCATCCATGTAAGCCCGTGCTCTCCTCTTCCCTTCCTATTCTCCTCTCTTTCTCCCATCTTCCCTTTCATTTCCCTGATCTCTCACGAAAGGAAAGAGGGAACACAAGGTTTTTGGAAGAGAAAGAAAAAGAGTCAATAGCTGCGGCCTCTATGCTTCCTTCCTTTACATCATTTATTATTATAATTATTAACTTCTGATTAAAGGAAAAGAAGTAAAACTTCCTTTTTATTAGATTATTAAGTATCAACATATGTGTATGTATCAGTTTATACATGTAAATATTTGTATCCTTATTAGTATACTACCGTTAGTAATAAGTACATTTTTACTAGTAATATTACAACCAATATTTTTAATATTTTAATTTGTTTTATTTGTTGTTAAATATTTACCACTAAATATTTTGACTAAGTAAAATACTTTCTCTATCTAGAATATTACTTGACAATTAAGTGTTTTAGTAATATATATATATATATATATTTTTAAGTAATATATATATATATATATATATATATATATATATATATATATATATATATATATATATATATATATATATATATATAATTTAAACATAATATTCTAACATATTTGGACTAAATAAAAACATAGTTGCCATAATTTACGATTTAGAATTTTGCATAAAACGATTTTCAAATATTTATTATTTTTAACTACTAGTTTTCTATCTATAAATTATTTTTACAAAATTATGGTATTTGGCCTAAAACGAGTATTCAATTTTTTTCCCTCTAAGTATTGGTCTAAAAACCTATTTTGACTAATTCCTACTCGTATTTTCTCTTGAATTCCGGACCTTTACATACCGACCTCGGCTATTGGACAAAATAGGACATGTCTGAACATTTTACCACCCCAAGCGACCCACCAGGCAAGATACCTTGTCTTATTTACTGTTTATAATTAGTTGCATCTTTCTTTATTTACTGTATATTTATTTCTTGTTTATTTTCAGTTGGATCCATGACTTGCTGTTCATAGTTATTTAATTTTGCATTCAATTATTTTTTTTGCTTTTGTTTTAATATGCATATGGACCTAGTCTTAGCAGACTACCTTTTGTTAGTGACCCTTCGGAGGGTAAAGACAGTTTGATGTATGGGCTACCCAAAACCAAAAGTCGTAGTAACTGTGTACTATGGTAGTCGTGTCGCGAGGGTCACTAGCCTCGAGCTATGTGGACTGATGGGTCACGTTGGCCGCTAGCCTCGAGTTATGCTGGCTGATAGTATTGGTACTTGACGTGTGCGTGTTGTGAGTTGTTACCTTGTCTTGGGGGAGTCAGCCTTTACCAGCCCATAAATTTAGATGTCTTCTAAATTGCATACTAGATTGGTTAGGTGACCATAGTTAATGTCATGTCACACTTCATTCTAGTCATGGCATGGGACAATGTCATATCGCGGAATAGTACACTACCCCTTGTCCTTGTTTGGTTGTAGGGATAGTCTACTTTTTCGATGATGGGATATTAGACCGTGTTATGGTTGGGACACTTTACCTTACTTTGTGACTTTATGACATATTTTATATTCAGTTTATATGACACGTTGTTTATTTATCTTGTTACGTCTCTCTGAGGACCTAGTGAATTCTCTAGGTGTATTTTGTGACTTTTCGCAGGTGCTTAGCCAAGGCCATGTTTCACTCTCTTCCTCCGAGGTGATTGCACTTGGATCGTCTTCGCGTCGCTCGCCAAATTCATTGTTATGTATTCTTCTCTTCTTTTCATTGGTAGTAGATTTGTCTCCGCCCAACGATTTTAAATGACAATTCATGAGTTTATTATAAATTCTTTCTTCTTTATTCGTGGATGAGATTAGTATTGTGGTTTACTGCACTTTACAGCTTATGTATACATACGATGGCCCATATATTGGAGTATACTTCGAATGTATACAGCTGACATGACGACGTACTTAGTCCTAAGTATTTTGGGACTGGGGCATTACAGGTTTTTATGGGGGCCCATGCAGGTCCACTTTATCACTTCGGTTACGTTACTATACCGATGTGAGCCTGCATACAGGATTAGAGTCTAGGATCTCATCCACACACTTGACTTCCTTCCTTTGTTTCGTTTCGGAACTCTCACTCGACCACTTGATTTGTATCTTGCTTGATTCCTGTAGGCCTCAAAAATGAAGTCACGCTGAGTTGATCAGAACAAGTCACGCAGAGTGATCCGAGAAGCAGCACAAAAGATACGCTAAGTTCTGCCTGTCCATCTCCTTTAGAAATCACGCAGAGACAGCTCAGCCATACGTCAGAATCATAATGACTGACAACACAGCAGTCGAGAAACGTCTCCTCGTATGCCACGTATGCACAGAACTCGAGAGATCATCGCCGTCTTTTGCGTGATTTTCGAAATCTTCCTTAGCAAGACTCACTCTTCACCAAGTTGGCGTGACTTTGGGTCTTATCTTCATTTAATGCGGCTGACAATATAATCAATGTCAGAGATTTTGTGTCAGACGAAGCGTGCCAAATCAAGACAGCTGGCGGTTTGCGTGGATTCTGAACCTTCTCCTTCCTCAAGTTTGCGTGGATTTTTGAGTTATTCTTCTCAAAGCCTGCGTGAATTCTGAAGTATTCTTCTTCAAAGCTTGCGTGGATTTCGCCTTCAACGAGTCTGCGTCAACGAAACTGCGTGGATTTTTGCCTTCAGCAAGACAGCGTGGATTTCATTTCAACTGGAGTACGTGGCAGCCATGCCACCGATCTCTCTCTCGTGTGCCCAGTAACTTGCACACGACCCATGCACTAATGCCATGTGTCCAACAGTTACGGGCTACGTCCAGTAACTACTCACTAACCCTGCGTGTATTTAGAGTCTGCGTGACTTTTCAAATGCACCAGTGGTGAGGTAGTTATCTTTTCAGTTACTGTTTTGACTCTATAAATAGAGTTCTTTTTCTCATTCATTTTACAGATACATTGATATCTACTGTCAAAATTTTGAGAGCTTTTCTTCTTCGCATAGTCCAAGGGATAAAGCGATCGTCTTCTAGATCGGATTCCTACAGTTATAATTTTCCCAGAAACACAACAGATAAAGAGAATTTCTTTATGGAAAACAAATTGGCGACTTTGCTGGGGAAAACCATCTCCTCTTCTGAGATGGTAACAACTCAATGCGATACTTCGTCAATCGGCTCGACGAAGAAGGTAATGACGATCAAATTCGATCAACTCGCCTATGAAGAAATACAGCGGGCTAAGGGTGGCAAGCCCATTCCAGCCTCCATCATCACTGCCAAGTCGAAGGGACACTCTGTCTATGTCCCTAAGAATCAGTTGGCAGTCAATGGTGAAGTCTCTGCCACAGTGTCTACTCCTAACACTGGCAAGAACTCCACTGCAAGCACGCACACTCTTGTGCGCTCGAAGATGACAGTAACTAAAAGTCACGTTGACAGTACTGGCTCCTTAGCCGAATCTGTTCCAGCGTACAAATTCAATTCTAAAAGTCACGCTGACAGTACTGGCTCCTTAGCCGAATCTGTTCCAGTGTGCAAATTCAACTCTAAAAGTCACGCTGACAGTACTGGCTCCTTAGCCGAATCTATTCCAGTGTGCAAATACAACTCTAAAAGTCACGTTGACAGTACTGGCTCCTTAGCCAAATCTGTTCCAGTGTGCAAATTCAACTCTAAAAGTCACGCTGATAGTACTGGCTCCTTAGCCAAATCTATTCCAGTGTGCAATCCCACATTCAAAAGTCACGCTGACAGTACTGGCTCCTTAGCCAAATCTGTTCCAGCGTGTAATTCTAAAATCGAAAGTCACGCTAACAGCTCTGGTTCTTTAACCAAGTCTGTTTCAGCGTGTATTTCATCAGAGAAGAATAACTCCTTAGTTATCTCTTCTTATTCACCGAGTTCTACTAGAACTGGGGGTGGTCTTCCACACAAAGTCCCTTCGAAAAGGAATAACTCTTTAGTTGTTTCTTCTGCTCCTGTAGTTTTTACTCCAGGAACAGCTTTGACTGATACTTTTGTTAGTCAAAGGAAAGGAGATGGTCTTTTGACTACTCTTCCTTCTGGACATTCTATGTCTCAACATCTGAATGAGTCTAAGAAGAAACATTCCTTAATGTCTTCTTCTTTGATTTCTTCAAATTGGGCACAGAATCTGTCCATTAAAGAGGGTCTGTTACCAACTCCTAATCAAGGGAGTGGTTTAACTCTTCCTTCTCTGCAAATATCCAGATCAATGGAAGGAAAACTCCATGTTTCCAAAATTAATATGTTACCTTCCACTGATTTAAGAACAAAACTCAGCACTTCTGGTGTTAAGAAACCATACCAATTGGATATGAAGATAAAAGATCCAGATGCAGAGTATGCAAGAAATTATGTGGCTCACATTAATCACTCTTTGTATAATCAAGAGCCATCAAGACCCAAGAACAGGAAGTATACTCCTCAATCTTCACAAACAGATTTACGGGAATATCTTCAACAGAAGAGAAGGAGTAATTCTATATCAAAGGAACATGCTGAATGTGACTTCTATCCAAGAGTCATAATTCAGTGCAGATGTGAATCAACAGTTCAAGACCATGGTGATTATGAATGTGACTTCCAGCCAAGAGACACAATGCAATACAGATGTCAAAATAAACGACAGTCTGTCTTTAATAGGATTCAGTATGAACCTATGCCTGATGAATATGAGCCTTTGTTTGCCTCTGTCAACATGACTTATCGGGACACCGGGGGTAGAGTTGATAGTCCAGATGGAGTATATAGAAACACCAGAGCAAGTCCTGGCTTCTAGTCAAAGAAATTTGATCCCTGAAATTGATTCTGAATTTCTTGGAGAATCTAACTTCCCACCTCTTCCTACTGGGGGTAATTCTCCTATAGTTGACTTTGATACACGAAGCAATGATTCAGAGCATACAACATCTACTAGTTCATCAATAATCCCTCATACAGTCATGAATTACATGGTTGATGGGAATACTGATGAACCTTCTTCTTCCCTGACTCTTCAAGATCAAAGAATTGCTTCTTTGGAACAGCAAATGAAGTCTATGACTGACACAATGAAGTTAATGTATGAACTCATGACAGCTCAGTTGCAAAATCGACAGACTGTATCAGATGCCATACCAGTTGATACTAATATAAGTCCAGTACAAGTTCCTCCAGCAGTACAATCCAATACTCCTGGACCTGCTCAACCAAATCCTAGTCTCTCTGGAGCTGGGGGTAGTGCTTACAATGCTGTTCCTCCTCCCAACTATTCTCTACAAGCCACAACTCCACAATCTTCGGGAGTTGTCTCTGAAGAATTGAAAAATCTCAAAACTCAATTCGAGGCATTCAAACAGAAGGATGGTTTACAAAGGTTAGGCATCAAGCAGCCTTATCCGATAGAATAGAAGCAAGTATCATATCCTGCTAAATACAAGCCTCCTACTATCTCATTCTATGATGGAACCACTTCTCCAAGTCAGTTTATCAATCACTTTGAAGTGATGACTGATCAACTACAACCAAGTGATGCCCTTCTTACTCGGGTATTTATTGGATGTCTCAAGGGAACGACTTATGAATGGTATAGAAGTCTCCCAGATGGGAGTATTACCTCATTTGCTGGTTTCAAACAGATGTTTCTTGAAAGGTTCTATGAAGGGCTTAATGACATGACTATGTCTGCTCTTATTAGAATCAAGCAGAAAATAATGAATCTACAGAGGAATACATTGAACGGTTTCGAAGAGAAGCTCTGAAGATGCCTCTTGGAACTCCTGATGCTGTCACCATTGACACGTGCAAATCAAACTTGTTGCCAATCATCAGTATGTGGACAGGGTCTACTCAATTTCAAGATTGACCTTCCTTCATAGTCAGTACTAAAGCTGCAAAAATCAGTGCTGAAACCTTCAAAGGTTTAGGAGTGCAGATGACTCCTAAAGAAACAGGACAAGGTGCTAACAATAAAAATAATGCTCGCAAAGGAAAAGAAACTCTTGAAGTTAATCTTCAGAGCAAAGATGCATCAAATGTTCAAACTCCTGCCTCTACAACTCAACAATCAAGAACACCTCGCCCCAGAGAAGAATATTCTTTTGATGACGACGATGTCCTTGGTATCTTTGAATGTCTGCTGAAAGGTAATAAAATATAATTACCAGAGATCAAGAAACCTGATGAAGCTGGTAAGACAGATCATCCTAAATACTGTCCATATCATAGAATGCTGGGTCATACAATTCGTACATGTTATGTATTGAAAGGAAAGATCCAAGAAATGATTAAATCTGGAGCTATCTCTCTTACTCCAAAAGAGAAGACCGTCACCTCCAACGTCGTCTCTATGCAATTTGGAAATTTCCCTCCTCAACTCTTTGAAAGTGGGATTGTTCCTATTCCCAAGGCAACTCTTGACATAGTGAATCTTCCTCCTCCACAGTCTGAAGGATTAGTGCCAATCACTTTGGAAACAGGAGAAATCATGTGGATCCATCCTGATCTAGTGGCAGATTTTGAATCGCCTTCTCCTTAAAAGATTTATTCTCAAAAATCCAAGAAGGCTGGAAAGATCAAATCATGTCATATGACTTCTCTTGGGTCTACCTCTGACACAGAGCCAAAAGACAAAGAAGAAGCACTTGTTAGTGCTACTCGAATGGGGAAACCTTACCTAAAGGATTATTCTAAAAATCCTGAAGATCCTACTGATATCCCTTCAGATGCTAAAGATGCTCCTAATGTTCCTCCCGAAGAAGAACCATCTACTGAACCTGTTTCTCCCAAGCCTACGGCTCTGGAGAAAGGCAAACAACAGGCTCGGTTTGATAAGCCAATCAAGAAGTCTTCTCCTCTTGGACTTCAGAAGCCTTACAACTTCGACATTTTGGCTCAGCTTGCTAATACTCCAGCTAGAATGTCCCTTTTTGAACTTCTACGTCTTTCCAAAGAGACTCGGAAGACGTTAAGTGAAGCACCTCTACAAGCTGACTCTTGTCTTGCACAATTGAAGAAGCCGGATGCGGAACCTGCCACTTGCTTACATTGCAACAGTGTACTGGAGATTATCCCAAATATCACCTTTACACAAGACGACATGTTACTGGAGGATAATCGACATGACCGACCTCTCTACTATACTGGTTATATTGATACGATGAAGATAGATCGTATTCTCATTGACCCAGGGTCTGCTATAAGCATAATGCCAAAGAGTTTATTGGATGAACTAAAAATCCCTCTTCACAAGCTCTCCAAGACGGTTACTACTATCTTGGGATTCAATCAAAGCCGAAGTGAGCCTTTGGGAAAGATTCATCTGAAGCTTCAGATAGGTGATTTCAGATCTAAAGTCACTTTCTATGTGATCGAGATCGCGGGATCCTATAATCTTCTTCTGGGGAGGCCCTTTCTTTATGAAAATAATGTGGTGCCCTCTACTCTTCATCAATGTTTTAAATACATTGATAGCAATGGAAGAGTACAAAAAGAAGTTGCTGATATAAATTCCTTCCATGGGGTTGAAGCTTATTTCAATGATTCCCGAATGTACAAAGAAGAGTATACAAGGATCATACAAGCTATGGAGAAAGAAGATGCACAAAGTGAGACTTTAATAATCCCTGTTAAATGTCGAACTACTCAGCAACAATCTCCTAAACCCTCTGGAGAAGATTCTTTCATCATTCCAGTGAGTGGACGGATCTCTCCGTTACCTCAGTCATCTACTCAGAATACACTGATCATTCCTGTCAGTGGGCGTACTACAGTTCCTGTACCTTCATAAGATACTCTGCTAATTCCAGTTGGAGGGCGGACTACTCTTCCTACTCAAACTTCAAGGGAGCTCACCTCTTCTGAGCCATTTGTTATCGATCTTAATCGAAACAAAGCTTCTTCTTCTTCTCCCCCTTTAGTCATTGACTTGGCTAAAATCTCTAAGGCTCAGCCTTCTTCCAATGTAAATAATACTGCTTTTACATTTAATGAAAAGTCTCCACCTTTGCAGTACGTTGATGTGTGTAATTATGTTCATAGTTATTTACATCTGTTAGATGACTTGAACACAATAACCATAGGAGTTGTACAGACTGTTCATACAGATGTATCTCTAGAACCTGTACAATCTTCATACTTTCTAGTTCCCGGCAGAAAGCCAGGAGACATTCCAATATTCTTCTACAAAGGGCCTCAAAATCCTTCTGATCTTGAAGATGGTGACAAAAATGATGATACTGGAAGATTACAACTACGTCGTTATAGTCAGCAATCTAGAGACATCATCAAAAATATGGGCTATGACTTCAGGACTGGCCTTAATAATGGAAAAGGAAGAAAAATGCCTGTCCGGATTCCTCCTTTGAAATATGGAAGGACGAAATACGGATTGGGTTATACTGCTCCTACTCCTTTCATCAATATTATCCATGAAGATCTTGAGTCTGACGAAGATAAGAGATCTGATTCTTCTATTACCACTTCTTGGGATTCCGATACGAGTATCGGTGACTTCTATTGCAACCTTCTGTCTTCCAACATGGTTTCCATTGACCATTCTGAAGAAAGTGATGAAGACGAAGAAGAGTTTGAAATCTCACCTGAATCAGAACAGTGGGCCCAAAGATTAGATAATCAATAGGAGTTCTGTTTCGAGCAAAAAGAACCTCCGACTGAAGATAAACTTGTTCAAATAGATGTTGGTGAAGAGGGGTCTCCCAAACCAATATTCATCAGTGAAAGTCTTTCAGAAACTGATAAGAAAGACATGATCAAACTCATTCGTGATTACATCGATGTCTTTGCTTGGAGTTATGAAGATATGCCAGGGCTTGATCCTCAAATTGCAACTCACAAGCTCAACATCTTGCCGAATGCTAAACCGGTCAAACAACAACAGCGACGATTTCGTCCGGACATCAAGGATGCAATTGAAGCTGAAGTCAATAAACTCATTACCTCTGGGTTTATTAGAGAGGAACAACATCCCGATTGGGTGGCTAATATTGTTCCTGTTCTTAAAAAGACTGGCAAGATCAGAGTATGCATAGACTTTCGCGATCTCAATGCGGCATGTCCTAAAGACGAATTCCCTCTACCAATCACTGATGTCTTGGTTGATAATACCTGTGGATTTGAACGAATGTCATTCATGGACGGGTATTCTGGGTATAATCAGATCAAAATGTTCCCAAAAGACGAGAAGCACACTTCTTTCAGAACGCCGATTGGTACATACTGTTATACAGTTATGCCATTCGGTCTCAAGAATGCAGGAGCAACTTATCAACGAGCTATGAGCACTATATTCCGTGAATATTTGCGGAAAACAGTCGAATGCTATGTTGATGATATTGCAGTCAAAAGTCGACAAAAGGAGGATCATATCCAAGATTTAAAGACTATATTTGATCTAATGCGTAAGCATCAATTAAAGATGAACCCTACTAAGTCCTTCTTAGGCGTCTCTAGTGGTAAATTTCTCGGCTTCGTCATTACCTCTAAGGGTATACACGTGGATCCCGAGAAGATCAAAGCCATCCAAGAGATGCGTCCTCCACGTACCTTAAAAGAGCTACGAAGATTTCAAGGAAGAATCGCTTATATCAGGAGATTCATCTCTAGTTTATCAGGACGCTGCAGACCATTCAACAAACTTATGAAGAAAGGTGTCTCTTTTGTCTGGAATGATGAATGTCAGAAAGCATTCGATGATATAAAACAATATCTGATGAGCCCTCCAGTATTGGTACCTCCCGTCTCAGGAATACCGTTCCTCCTCTATACTCGAGCAATGAGTCATTTATTGGGTGCATTACTCGCTCAAAAGAATCAAAATGGCCATGAACAGGCCATTTATTATCTCAGCCGCACTATGACCGGAGCTGAACCTCGATATTCACCGGTTGAAAAAGAATGTCTAGCCTTGATGTTTGCTGTCCAAAAGACACGTCATTATATCATTGGCCAGACTATTCATGTCATCTCCAGGATCAATCCTATACGGATCATGATAAAGAAACCCAGTGTTTTGAATTCTCGATTGGCTAACTGGGGAATCCTACTTGCTCAGTATGATAAGCACTATATTCCTCAGAAATTAGTCAAGGGACAAGCTTTAGCTGATTTTCTGGCTGCTCACTCAATTCCAGAAAATTCAAAACTCTATGATGAAATCCCAGATGAAGTCCTAGATTCAAATCAAATTGCTGAAGAAGATCCTATTTGGCGTCTATTCTTTGATGGAGCATCAAGAATTGGTCCTAATGGCGATATTGTTGCTGGAGTTGGAATTGTTCTTATATCGCCAGAAGGTCTTGCCATCCAAAGAGCTTATTCTCTCGATCAGCCGTGTTCAAACAATGTAGCTGAGTACAACGCATTGCTTATTGGTCTTCAACTCGCTAAACATCTGAATATTCAACATTTGGAGGCGTATGGAGACTCTAAACTTATTGTCAATCAGATCAGGGGTACTTATGAAGTTCGCCATCAAGATCTGGTTCCTTATCATAGAGTGGCCATATCTATGGCCTCATCATTTAAGAAATTCTTCATTGAACATGTTAGGCGAGCATGTAACACAGAAGCTGATGCCCTTGCTAATCTTGCAGCGGTGCTGGCTATCCCAATCAGATGGCAACAAATGATTGTTGTTCGTAGTCGAGAATTATTTTATCTTAAAAATAACCTGACTCTAGGATTTCTAGTTGACATTGAAGAATCAACATCTCATGACGTCAACACAACAAGAGGATTTGGATTTAGTCGTAAATCGATATCATCTTCATCCGATTCTAGCATGGAATTCATCTTCAGTAACTCGACTGAGAATCAGAATACGGATAAAGATTGGAGACTTCCTTTCTTAGATCTTGTATTATATGATATTCTTCCGGATGATCCGAGTGAGGCAGCATCTATCAGACGACGATCACTCAGATTCTATTACAATCATACAACAAAGACCTTATATCGTCGAGCTTATGATGGTTTACTCCTTCGGTGCATTGCCGGTGATGAAGCCCAACAAGTTATTCGTGAAGCACATGATGGAATTTGTGGAGCGCATCAACCTGGGCCAAAACTTCAAGACCATATTCGACGGATGGGTTATTATTGGCCAACTATGGTATCAGATGCCATTGAATATGCAAGGAAATGCAAAGCTTGCCAAATCCATGCGGATTTTATACATCAACCTTCAGAATTTCTACATCCGACGGCAGCATCATGGCCCTTCGAAGCTTGGGGCATGGACATTGTCGGCCCGATCAATCCACCGTCATCTAAAGGTCATCGGTTCATTCTCGCAATAACCGATTAGTTCTCCAAATGGGCCGAAGCTATTCCTTTATCTGAAGTTAAGACGCCTAATGTCATCAGCTTTATTAAGCACCACATCATCTACAGATTTGGTGTTCCTCGACGCATTGTTCATGATAATAGACCACAGTTCGTCAGCCAGAAATTTACTCGATTCTGTGACGATCACCGGATCAATAATGTTGCTTCTACCGCATATAATCCAGCAGCTAACGGATTGGCAGAAGCTTTCAACAAGACTATCATCAAACTTCTAAAGAAGTTTGTCTCCACTAACAAACGTAATTGGAGTGACAAGCTCGGGGAATGCTTGTGGGCTTATCGCACTACAGTCCGTAATGCTACTAAGTGTACACCTTTCTCTCTGGTGTACGGATCTGAGGCTGTTCTCCCATTAGAGATTCAAATTCCTTCTTTAAGGATAGCAATCGCTAATGAACTCACTGCTGAAAATAATGATCGTCTTCGACTTCAAGAATTGGAGGCTCTGGATGAAAAACGGTTATCTGCTCAACAGAATATTGAATTCTATCAAGCTAGAATTTCAAGGGCTTTTAACAAGAAAGTCAAAATTCGAACATTTCAGAAATAAGAACTTGTGCTTACTGTCAGACGCCCGATGACTATGACACACATGAGTAAGGGCAAGTTTGATGCAAAATGGGAAGGTCCATTCATTGTCAATAAGATCTTTTCTAATGGGGCTTATCAACTCACTACTCTAGATGGTAAAGCCACTATGATGCCCATCAACGACAAATTCTTGAAGAAGTACTACGTCTAATATTTCTATCAAGATTGTCCTCCCATCACTCTCCAGCTGTTTCATTGTTCTTTCCGAAGAATCATTCTGATATCTATTATCCCTAGTGGAGATAGGTATTCTACTTTATATCGTTTTCTCAACAAATTTGATATCCAGAAAATCATGTCCACATTACCTCTGAATTTTCTATCTCAATATCATATTTATGAAAATGATATTTAGTCTTTCTGATTTCTGAGTCAAAAGATCAATGAATAAAGGCAAAAATATAAAGTGGGAAGGATATATCGTAAACAAAGTTTCCTTAAACGGAGTTTATTTGAGACAAATCCCTCAAGAAAAAAAGTACATCATCATGGAAGATCACTGTAATCCCTTTCATATTTGGGACGAGGACCACATATATAATCAGCAAAAGAATTGAATACATCTTTTCCTGACCGCACCAAGAATTGACAGGCAGCCAGCCTCATTGCTTCTTCTTCTTCGGTTTCTCCTGGTTCGACCAGGAAGTCCAGGATATCTTTTGGCAGCTTGGGAGTAGACGAGCTTTCGCCCATTTCCTTCTTCTGCGGAGGTGGATGTTCTTTAACACCTTCAGTAGCTTCAAGGGCGACTTCAGCCTTCTTTATGTTCTCTTCAAAAGACATTGTGGATAAAATGCGATCCTTCTATTCAAATATATGCTCTATTTATAGGCATATGGTTACAAGGATCGAAGGGACGTATTCTTTCCCGATATTCAGTTCATCCATTCATTTCTCACATTCATCCGACGTTTCACATGTTCATTAATACTTGACGGTTCGTCCGTTCATTTATTACATTCACTCGACAGTTCATCTGTTCATCGTTTCTTAACGGTTCATCCGTTCATAATCTTCTATCAGTTCATTAAGTGGGGATTCGTTATTTATCATGTTTTCATAACCTCTGAATCAATTCCGAATCTGCTTACTCATTTGTCATGTTTTGACCTCTGCATAGAAATCAATCTATTTTCTTTCGAGTTCCTATATATTATCATGTCCATAATTAATACCTCTGATAATATCATATACTCTAAAAACAGAAAAGATGATTTTATTATCTATCATGTCCACAATTCATCCACAAATACAAATCATTGAGCATAGAAGAAGTGTCATTTCCATTCCCATTTCACCACAAAAAGTCTATTACATTTTCTTAGACTTTCCTACAAATCATAATAGAAATCTATTACAAATCTTGGATTTTCATTCTACACCACAACGATAACCTAATAGAGATCTATCTTCTTCTTTGGATCTTCTCCGCCGGACCTTCTCCGTCAGGTTCGTTGTTGGTTGCAATTCCTGACTGTCTGGGTCTCAGTCACGACCAGATCAGCAGGAATCAAACTCTGGTCTTATCTCTCAGACGAGAGGAGAACCACAGAGTAGGGCAACACGAAAACGTGTTGCTGCCAATACAACTGGTGGATAGGGGTAACCTCTCAAGGAAGACAGGAATGTATCCAAATCTTGGGATACAATTCCTGGTTCTGCCTTGAAAGGAACTCTACTACCCGATTTCTCGGTAGTAGAGTTAACTCCACCATCCAACTCTCGTGTATAAAGGCTCTTCCTACCATCTAAGGAAGACCCTTCTATCTCACGAAGAGTTCTGAGTTGTCTGATTTACGCGTCAAAAGCGTATGAGCTCCCTGATGTGGGTGTCAGAAGAACATTGTCCACAGCATCCACATCACCAATACCAGTTCTGAAGAAGGTTTTCAGCCAAAATTCTGCAAGAAACAGTAAAGAAAAATCAGTCAACAGAAACTGGCCAAGCAAAGACAGATGCATTCTGTTCATTTCAGGAAGATGAATTTGTCCTTAGCAAACAAAAAATTCGATGCGTGTATATTAAACTTACCGCTGAGTTTGCTGCTAAGGATTGACAGATCCATGTCTGGTAGCGTGCACAGAGATTTGACATCAGATAACATGGCTTTCCTATTTTCTTCTCATAGAAAATTCATTCTCAGAAGAGAGAAAGAAGAATGGGAAGATGAGTTTGCGTGGAGTTCATCCATCTATTTAAAGGGTCAAGTGCAGGTCTATTCTTGGAAAAGATCCGCATAAATAGCGCTCGTAAATTGTGGAATGAGTGTCACGTGTACTTCGGGAGACCGTGCAACATTGGAAACAGTCAAAGAGTGCTAATTAATATTCTTTATTAAAAGGCACGCAGATCAAACACAAAAGTTGTACTTTATTCTTTAAACAGGCACTGATGGCCTTACAAAAAGACAAAAAAGTGCAACAAAAGCGTAGAAAGTTACGCCCTATTTTCCAAAGCGGCTAAGTTTGATGCCTAACTCCTCTACGCTCTTAACTCCCAGGCGATGCAACAGAGTCTCGAGCATTTCACGCTTCTCCATAAGACTCCGCCCATCAGAAGAAGACGAGCCATCCAATCCAAAGTAGCTTAAGAGATTCTTGGCTAACTGCGTGGAGTCGTCCTTGAGCTCGATGATGACAGGTTCGGGTTCTTTGCCCCCAAAAGTAGGGTCACCATGGGAACAAAAGCCCAACTTGCGTGCTTCCTCTTCGGCTGCTTCCTTTGGGGTCATATTTTCGAGAGATGAATGTCAAAGCTGAGAATCTCTTCCTGTTTATATAACAGATCTCGTCGACAGTTCATATTCCACCATAAATTGGACGCAATCAATCTCGAATAACAAAGAGTCATTATGACATTTAATAAGTTCATTTGGATGTTTTCAAAGAACTTCGAAGTCTTTTCGACTTCCGAAAAATTTTGGAGCCATCTCAGCGTGACTTTAACTCATTTCATCATCTTTATTTTCAAAGTATTTCGAAAATATTTTATCATTTTTCGAAAACTTTGAAGGGGGTTTTGTAGGCCTCAAAAATGAAGTCACGCTGAGTTGATCAGAACAAGTCACGCAGAGTGATCCGAGAAGAAGCACAAAAGATACGCTAAGTTCTGCCTGTCCATCTCCTTTAGAAATCACGTAGAGACAGCTCAGCCATACGTCAGAATCATAATGACTGACAACACAGCAGTCGAGAAACGTCTCCTCGTATGCCACGTATGCACAGAACTCGAGAGATCATCGCCGTCTTTTGCGTGATTTTCGAAATCTTCCTTAGCAAGACTCACTCTTCACCAAGTTGGCATGACTTTGGGTCTTATCTTCATTTAATGCGGCTAACAATATAATCAATGTCAGAGATTTTGTGTCAGACGAAGCGTGCCAAATCAAGACAGCTGGCGGTTTGCGTAGATTCTGAACCTTCTCCTTCCTCAAGTTTGCGTAGATTTTTGAGTTATTCTTCTCAAAGCCTGCGTGAATTCTGAAGTATTCTTCTTCAAAGCTTGCGTAGATTTCGCCTTTAACGAGTCTGCGTCAACGAAACTGCATGGATTTTTACCTTCAGCAAGACAGCGTGGATTTCATTTCAACTGGAGTACGTGGCAGCCATGCCACCGATCTCTCTCTCGCGTGCCCAGTAACTTGCACACGACCCATGCACTAATGCCATGTGTCCAATAGTTACGGGCCACGTCCAGTAACTACTCACTAACCCTGCGTGTATTTAGAGTCTGCATGACTTTTCAAATGCACCAGTGGTGAGGTAGTTATCTTTTCAGTTACTGTTTTGACTCTATAAATAGAGTTCTTTTTCTCATTCATTGTACAGATACATTGATATCTACTGTCAAAATTTTGAGAGCTTTTCTTCTTCGCATAGTCCAAGGGATAAAGCGATCGTCTTCTAGATCAGATTCCTACAGTTGTAATTTTCCCAGAAACACAACAAATAAAGAGAATTTCTTTATGGAAAACAATTTCTTCTACCGAAATTCTTATTCTTCCTTTGTGCATGATAGAGATTAATGAGTTGACCCATTATCCCATCACACAGCTAGTTTAACTCTTGTAAGTTGGGTAGATGCACCACAACATAACACTTCTTGACTCTATGATCCATTAAGGTAGTATAATAGAATGTCACTAATAGGATTGTTTAGAGGACCCTAACCTATTTGGTCAAACCAAAGACTTAGCCAAGGAAACACTAGGATGACTGTGTAGGCCCAAAACTTCGGGCAAGACTTAGAATTATGGAACATGAACTTTTCAAATTTCATGTACTTATAATTTGTACTAACTAATGATGGTATTATAGCTAGTTTTTGCGAGCTTGCTTTCTTTATCGAGCTTGATCAAGGACAATATTTTATTGGAGGCCTCTACTAATATATTGTCTAAACAGAACCGATGCGCGATGGTATGATCAACCTAAGTGCACTTGGTTCGCTCTTCGTAACCTACGTGGATTGAGATATACTTGTCCTCTAGGATCTCATCCATGACTGCCTTGACAATTTATTTTTGACTTATTCAGTCGCATTTGAACCACGTGTTCGTATTCAAACACACCTTCTTCGAACTCTTTATCATTTTTGTCTTTCACTCATATTAGAAAGACAAAATGCTCTCTACTTGATAGATAGACACGAAGTATTCTTCGAGTTGTATATACACGAGTATAGCTAACCATTGACCAAGTTATGTGACTGTAACTCCTCTTCCCAAAATTTTGTGATATATTATTATTTTTTATTTGATTAGTTTACATTTAATTTTTCTATGATCATAGGAGTTGTGACTAAGCCCATAGGTGGTTTATGACCATCTTGTGGTCACATGATCTCTAGATAGGGTTTATAAGCATGCTATAGCTATATTATATTTTTCTATAATTTTTAGACATTTTTAGATATTTATTTATTTTATTGACTTTCATGAATTACTATAAGATCATTTGGGACTATTTTGAGACAAGTTATTTCTATTTAGGTTCTAGGAGGTTAGAAATATTTTAGAATTTTTCTGGATTTTTTTAGAATTTTTAGGAATTTTTATATAATTAAAACCTATAGAAATTATATTTTATAGGCTTTAGAAATTTACTGTGAGGTCACATAATGATATTTTATGTTAAAATATTTTATTAGATTCTAGATACTTAGAAATATTTTCTAAAATTTTCTAGAATTTTTCTGGATTTTTCTGCAATTTATTTTAATTTATTTGGACTTAAAATAATTTTTAAATAATTTTTTCAATTAAAATAATTAATTACCCAGAAACTCAACCGGGGGGGGGGGGGGGGGGGGCACCTGTCGGCGCCCAGGCTGAACCGCCTCTCTCTCTCCTATATATATATTATTATATTCGAAATCCTAATTAAATTTCAGCCGCCTTTTTGAGAGAGAGTTCTAGTAGAGATCTCGATTTCCCGAGACGATTGCCGTCAACTCCGACGTAATTTTAGCGTGCCATTTTTTATTAGATTTTTCTCGAGGTAAAATTTCTGAATTTATAATTTATTTTCGTATAAATTGTTCCTAAATTTCTGAAAAATTCGTAGAGTGTCGGTTGTCTGAAACTTGACACGTTTCAGTGTTTTTGAGATTCCGGGAGAACCAGAAATCGAAATCACGAACCGTTTGAAGTTTCAGAAAGCTAACACAGAGCTCTACGACATATATTTTTTCTAGAAATTAATTCGTTCATGTAGTATTTTAGTTATTCTTTTGAACTCAAAATTGATCGGTTGATCACCGTGCCATAGTTTCCAAAATTGGAAAACACGATTTTGATGGCCAAACTTGCATGTTTAGATTATATTCAGATTATTATTAGGTTAAATTAGGTTTTTAAGTGAATTATTCCAGAATTAATTATTATTAGATTAGTAACCCAACTAGCCACTATTCCATGAATTTAGAACTAGAACATTAGAATTGATTTATAGTTTTCGTGGACGGTTCATGGTGTGATATGTGTTGTAGGTTGACAGCTCCTAGATCGACATCCTCTCATCCTCGACTTGTGACTATGGTTTGTGCAAGGACCACATGCAAGATACCTTGCCTCCCTCTGTAATTTAATTTCATGCTTATAGTTTTTCCTGTGATTATTTGGTTATCATTTGGTCACTCTAGTTCTATGGATTTATATGTTATTATCAGTTCTCTAGTCGACTTGATTTATATATGTTCTTTATACCATGTTCAGTAGTTCTTTGACTTGCTTGTATATCATCTTCATGACTTGATAGTGTAGATATGCCAGGCTTGTTCACCTTATGAGTTCATATTAGAATTGTCCTTACCTGGGTCCTGACTGAGTTGTACCTTATCGTTACTTGTACCTCGACTGGTTCGTGTCATAGAACGAATATGTGTAATTGAACTGCTAAATCCTTGTTATTGTTTCCTTGGCACCAGAGAGTTTACTCGGGACGAGGGTGTTTGCCTTGATCTATTTACATCTGTGAGTCCACACTCAGGACGAGAATGTCGATTATTTGCACCAGAGAGTCCACACTCTGGACGAGGGTGGTGACTTGACTTGCACCAGAGAGTCCATACTCGGGATGAGGGTGTTTACATCAGAGAGTCCACACTCAGGACGAGGATGTTATACTTGCACCAGAGAGTCCACACTCGGGACGAGGGTGCATTACCGAGAACTAACCAGAGAGTCCACACTCGGGACGAGGGTTAGTATTAACCAGAGAGTCCATTCTCGGGACGAGGGTTAGTGATTAGTTCAATCCTGCAAGTCCACTCGGGATGAGGGTTTGGTATTCCATTGATCTCGTGTTCACTTGTTCATTTAGCAGTTCAGTCACGTATAGTTGTTCTTGTATTCGAGTTCATAGTCACCAGTCAGTAACCACTTGTTGTTAGTCACTTGTTAGTAGTTTGGTCGTAGTCTCTTGCCGTGTTAAGTGTCGTTCCTTGTTTATATCATGTTTATATTATCATGCATGATTAAACTGCTAGATAGGCATGTTTATATGTATCTTGCTATGTCCCCTGAGGACCTGATGATCTCTTCAGGTTTAGCGACTGTATGGAGTTAGTTAGCAGAGCGGGATGGAAGATGATTGTGATGCATGATTCAGGTATTTGTTAGTGATATTATATTGTTATCCTTTCGTATTTTTTATTCCTTATCATGAGATATCCTTCTTATTTAGAGACTCTTGTTATATTCTTTGGAGTCTTATCAGACATATATGCTAGTGGGATGCAGACCACGATACATAGTGTTCATTCATGTTTCGCACACTTATTGTGGATTTGAGAAATAGATTAAATTGCTATGATTTAGCAGTATACCCTAGCCTTGACAGCGTTTACGTATTCGAGTCGGGCTGGAGTCCACTTGATGCGTAGCTGGCTTGCTAACGAGCTCGCATCCGAAAAGCCGGTGCGGGTCGTGACAAGTTTTTTGGTGGCCCATACAGGTCAGAGCATATCGTACCGGTTACGTAACTGTACTGGTATGAGCCTACGAATATGACTAAACCCTTAGAAATCTCAATCCACTCTGCCTTGAAAATTCTCTTAGAAACTTCTCTACCGTCTTTTAAACCTCGTTCTCATTCTCGATTATTCTCCCTTGCCTTCTCGTACCATTGATTCTCGTCCCTTCCTATTTCGGGGTGACGAATGATCGTGCTGTCTAAAATTCATCAAAAATTCCTAAGTTTTTGTATAATATTGCTTGACTATTGAATATATATTTTTTATAGATATGAGGGATTATAGATGCCATACGCCCTATATATCTGTTGGTAGAATCGTTAGCAACTAGTTAGAAGGTTATAAGATTTTAGTGACCGTGTTTTGAGGAGTAGTGTGACCAAAGGTGGGTAGAAGTCCTCAAGTATTCGGAGTTGTAAAATGACTAGAGAATGTCATAAAATATTTTTGAGAAATTAAATTTGAGGAGATTAAGGTAATATTAGACTTTGATTTTTAAGGAATAGTTATGAATTAGAATTTCTAGGATAAAATTATTTTTAAGGTGGGTAGATTTGTAACTCCTCTTCCCGAATTTTTGTGAATATTTTTATTTTTTATTTGATTAGTTTACATTTAATTTTTCTATGATCATAGGAATTGTGACTAAGCCCACAGTTGATTTATGATCAACTTGTGGTCACATGATCTCTAGATAGGGTTTATAAGCATGCTATAGCTATAATATTTTTTTAATAATTTTTAGACATTTTAGATATTTATTTATTAAAGATATATTTATTTTATTGACTTTCATGAATTACTATAAGGTCATTTGGGACTATTTTGAGACAAGTTATTTTTATTTAGGTTATATTTTAGAATTTTTCTGAATTTTTTTAGAATTTTTGGAAATTTTTATATAATTAAAACCTATAGAAATAATATTTTATAGGCTTTGAGAATTTACTGTGATGTCACATGTTGATATTTTGTGTTAAAATAATTTATTTAGATTCTAGACACTTAGAAATATTTTCTAGAATTTTCTAGATTTTTTCTGGATTTTTTTGTAATTTATTTTGATTTACTTGGACTTAAAATGATTTTTAAATAATTTTTTGAATTAAAATAATTAATTACCCAGAAATTCACCCGAGGGGCCCACCTGTCGGCGCCCAAGCTGAACCGACTTTCTCTCTCATATATATATATTATTATATTCGAAACCCTAATTAAATTTCAGTCGCCTTTCTGAGAGAGAGTTCTAGTAGAGATCTCGACTTCCCGAGACGATTGCCGTCAACTCCGACGTGATTTTAGCGTGCCGTTTTTTTATTGGATTCGTCTCGAGGTAAACTTTCAGAATATATAATTTATTTTCGTATATATTATTCCTAAATTTCTGGAAAATTCGTAGAGTGTCGGTTGTCCGAAACTTGACACGTTTCGGTGTATTCGAGATTTCGGGAAAACTAGAAATCGAAATCATGAACCTTTTGAAATTTCAGAAAGCTAACACAGAGCTCTACGACATATATTTTTTCTAGAAATTAATTTGTTCATCTAGTATTTTAGTTATTCTGTTGAACACAGAATTGATCGGTTGATCATCGTTTTGGTCACGATTAGCCATAACAGCGATATCTTTTGACCAAAGCATGATTTTGTGGCACGGTTGATTCCAGCGCACTCGTAGCGCTGAAATCTACCAATGTGCACTTTCAAAATCTAGAGTTCACAGTGTTTGACTAGATAGGCAATGATACGTCTCGATTTGCGTGCTATGGTTTCCAAAATTGGAAAACACGACTTTGATGACTAAACTTGCATGTTTAGATTATATTCAGATTATTATTAGGTTAAATTAGGTTTTTAACTGAATTATTCTAGAATTAATTATTATTAGATTAGTAACCCAATTAGCCACTATTTCATGAATTTAGAACTAGAACATTAGAAATGATTTATAGTTTTCGTGCACGGTTCATGGTACGATATGTGTTATAGGTTGACAGCTCCTAGATCGGCATCCTCTCATCCTCAACTTGTGACTATGCTATATGCATGGACCACAGGTAAGATACCTTGCCTCCCTCTGCAGTTTAATTTCATGCTTATAGTTTTTCCTGTGATTATTTGGTTATCATTTGGTTACTCTAGTTCTATGGATTTATATGTTATTATCAGTTCTCTAGTCGACTTGATTTATATATGTTCTTCATACCATGTTCACTAGTTCTTTGACTTGCCTGTATATCATCTTCATGACTTGATAGTGTAGATATGCCAGGCTTGTTCACCTTATGAGTTCATATTAGAGCTGTCCTTACCTGGGTCCTGACTGAGTTGTACCTTGTCGTTATTTGTACCTCGACTGGTTCATATCATAGATCAAATATGTGTAACTGAACTGCTAAATTCTTGTTATTGTTTCCTTGGCACCAGAGAGTCCACTCGGGACGAGGGTGTTTGCCTTGATCTGTTTACATCCGTGAGTCCACACTCGGGACGAGGATGTCGATTATTTATACTAGAGAGTCCACACTCGGGACGAGGGTGTTGACTTGACTTGCACCAGAGAGTCCACTCGAGACGAGGGTGTTTACATCAGAGAGTCCACACTCGGGACGAGAATGTTATACTTGCACCAGATAGTTCACGTTCGGGACGAGGGTGCCTTACCGTGAACTAACCAGAGAGTCCACACTCGGGACGAGGGTTAGTACTAACCAGAGAGTCCACACTCAGGACGAGGGTAAGTGATTAGTTCAAACCTGTGAGTCCAATCGGGACAAGGGTTTGGTATTCCATTGATCTCGTGTTCGCTTGTTTATTCAGCAGTTCAGTCACGTATAGTTGTTCTTGTATTCCAGTTCATAGTCACCAGTCAGTAGCCACTTGTCGTTAGTCACTTGTTAGCAGTTTGGTCGTAGTCTCTTGTCGTGTTAAGTGTCGTTCCTTGTTTATATCCTATTTATATTATCATGCATGATTAAACTGCTAAATAGTCATATTTATATGTATCTTGCTATGTCCCCTGAGGACCTGATGATCTCTTCAGGTTTAGCGACTGTATGGAGTTAGTTAGCAGAGCGGAATGGAAGATGATTATGATGCATGATTCAGGTATTTGTTAGTGATGTTACATTGTTATCCTTTCGTACTTTTCATTCCTTATCATGAGATATCCTGCTTATTGATTTACTTTAGAGACTCTTGTTATATTATTTGGAGTCTTATCGGACATATATGCTAGTGGGTTGCAGACCACGACCCATAGTGTTCATTCATGTTTCGCACACTTATTGTGGATTTGAGATATAGATTAAATTGCCATAATTTGGCAGTATACCCTACCCTTGACAGCGTTTACGTATTCGAGTCGGGCTGGAGTCCGCTTGATGCATAGCTGGCTTGCTCACGAGCTCGCGTCCGAAAAGCGGGTGCGGGTCGTGACAGTGACTATATCTTCGTCTTGATTTACTCGACCTTCCCTCAACTCTAGATCTATCGTGACCCTCTAATCATTTGAAATTGAAAAATAATTAGAAATGCTTCCTTGACCATACCATAACCTAGAAGACTATCTTCTCTCTAGAAATCGTGTCCCTAACTTATTTTACTTGATCTACTAGATTCTTTAATTATCTTTAATTCATGCTTTAACCTTTTTATTTTTGTGCGTTAATTAGTAGCTCATGAAAACCCACTTTCTATTTTGATCTCTTTGTCCCTTACCGTGACATTGATATTCGGAGCACGATACCAGCTATTACCTTCCAACAAATTTTACATACAAGACAAAGATGACTCCATCTTCGTGTAGGTATATCATGTCCCACTAAAACAACGTCCCTTTATGCACTATTTTTATGATATGACTTTCAGGTCAAAGAGGCTAAACTATAACCTTTACCATGATACTGATAACTTTCCGATTACCGATAGGGACTCAACCTCGACTCAATCCTTTCAACCCAATATATGATTGTGACTCAACTTAAATGCTTAACTTTATGTCTTGATTGCTTGACCCTTGTCCTTTATTATCTCGATTACTTAGACCCATAACATCTTTTTTATCTTTAGCACGACCATTGAACCTAACCGAGATTCCTCCAAATTGTCTTATTTTCCTATTTCGTGGATTTTTATTCCACTGTTATTCATACAACCTTGTTTCCTTGATACCCTTGTGTGGAGATGAAGATTTGATCATAACACCCTCCGGTTAGACATGAGTTAGATGGAAATCACTTTAGAGGAGATTAGTGCTATAGATAAATGGGATGAATAGGAAATTACGAGACATGAGTTAATGGTGCTACTTGATTAAGAAGGGGAAATGTGTTGAGATGATCCAATGATAGTATACTTGCGAGTGTTAAAAAGATTGCAATTGATAAATGTGGAACATATAGTTTATGTTGGATGAAATTTTCTTTTATATGACCTCCTAGAAGGGTTTGACTTTTACCTCAACTAACTTGATGGAAGATATTGGAAATTTTAATTTTTGAGAAAAAAACATGTATATATATATATATATATATATATATATATATATATATATATATATATATATTTATATATATATATATATATATATATATATATATATATATATATTTATATATATATATATATATATATATATATATATATATGTATATATATATTTTATATATATATATATATATATATATATATATATATATATATATATATATATATATGTTGAAAGAAGAAGGGTAAAGATTTATCGAGTATTTACTTTTGAGGAGATTATGAACGACGAAGGCTATTTTGAAAAAAATGATATGTTGGAAGAAATTATTTTAGAGATTTACTAATTTCAAAAGTATTGGACTTATCGAATTTCTAACACTGAAATATTGGATTAGTTATATGAAAACAATTAAAAATTTTAAAACATTTGTGGATCAATTTTTGGAGGATGCGAGAAATTATGGAATCTAAACCTTGAAAAGATTAATAAAATAGTTGAAAGTTATTGATGATTATGGAATATCTACTTTAAATTGAGATTTAAAATTTTATTGAGATAGTGATCTTAAATTTGGAGACGAAGGAAATCCTTACCTAGCATAGGCACATAATTTTCCTTCTTGTTGTCGAATGGTAATATCGATCGATTGAATATTTACGGGTTGTAAGGAGATATCTTCCAAACTATACTAAAATTTTCTAGTTATCTAAATTCCGATTATTTAAAATTGATTCCGTAGTAGGCATTGTCTCCTCACTAAATAAACTGATCCTAACTTCTCATCATAAACTCTTCCTACCTTCTCTACCCTACATACCCTTATATTTCCTAAATTTCGAGGACAAAATTCTTGTAAGTTGGGTAGGATGTACGCCCCCTAAATTTCTACTACGATTTTTTTTTATAAATTTGGTATTTGTGAGCCCTTGCACCAAATATTAGTGCTAGATTCTTCTTCTTTTATAATATTGTTACTACTACTATCAATTCTTAGTTTGTGGATTTATAAATGTATCAAGTGTTACTAGGCCAATGACCACTAATAGGTAAAAGAGAGGATTCATGTAAATACGATTTTAGGAGGGGCCTTAGTGTAAATTCCAAGATTTCAAATCCCTTTTGGCCGGCCTCAAGTGGATAGAATCCTGAAATCAACTTCAGAAATTCGGATAAGAGGATTCTTCAAGAGGGCAATCCAAATCTCAGTCCAAATCAGAGTACTTCATCTAAACCCCTCCATGATCTAATCTAAACCCTAGTATATATAAGGAGTCAAGTAAGCAATCCCAGACCCTTACGAACCCTGGAAATCCTATCTTCTCCCGTGCCACAGGAAGCAACGCAAAGGAGCCAGGATCAATCGAAGTTCTAACAGCCAACAGAGGTAAATCACCTCCTTTTTGACTTGCTAAAATTTGTGTCATCTATCAAGTAATAGAGGGTAGCCAGTAGATGTTTGGTTTAATATTAAGAAAAAAAATAACGTGGTCCATAGAACAAGTTATGATTGATGGCTCACCCTTGCAAGTAGTCAACTCGTGTATTTTGCAAGATGGGAGTATCAAGGATATGTAGGTTCGAGAAAAACGTAGATATTGATACTGACATGATCTATTAGAGAAACGTGTTAGGTATGGGCAATTACCTACAGAGTGGATGCAGTGGGAACCATGTTCCTGTGCAGGACAGCATAAGCACAATTAATGCCTATATACAATGCAATGCAAGGACTGAGTTCATACTCTAGACTAGTGTCCATCTAAAACAGAGGGTCTTGCCACTAGTGTACTATTGATTTAGGCTCCTTTCATCATCAACCTTAACACATATGTGTAGCAGTTAGCAATAGCCCTCATGATCGAGGGATGGAGTGGTAAATAAGGGAGGAATGCTTCTAGTATCAGGGAGACCCATGACATATGATCATGTGTCAGATTACACATGAAGTATCATTTAACCCATGTTAATGTGGTGACTTAGCTATATCAGAGACATATATGATTCATTAGGATTTTCTGAATGTGAGTTGGGTTTCAAAGTTAGGTAGGTATCAGACATAAGGATACGAATCAGGTATAGGAGGCCAGGTACTCATGTGATACTGTGCAAGTGCCAGGAAGCTTGTCAAGATATGTCAGTATAATTGGAGAGTGGGTGATCCTAGCATAAGGATATTAGAGTGTATGTAGCATTGTAGGTAATGTATAGTACTAGAACTCTGAGTACCTAGCACCCAAAGCTAATAGGACTGCAAGGTCAGTAGGGTTATCTTGTATAAGCTAAGGGGTACTTTCCTAGCTTACCTGTGATGATCTAGAAACCTTTTCCTGTTATCTATTGGAGATTGATACATGAACTTTTCCTTGTACCCATTAGATACCAAAGTAGGATTTTCCCTTTAGCAATCAGTTTGTGCTGACCCCTGTAGCCTTTAGGCACTGGCAGATGAGACCCTCCCTGGTATTCAAGTGCTACTGAGGCTAGGAGTACCCCTTCTACGTTCAAACAATAGAATCTGGGCTGTGGCTTGTTCCCTTGAATTCCGAATGTAACTTTTTAAATGTGGAATGGGTATTGGCCTCTAGTTGGCCTAGGCATGGCAGGATCAGGAGGTATACCCTCATGTACCACCTGTTCGAACACTGACTTTGTACTAGACACTACTTTACCAAGTATATGTTGATACAGATGAGTATATCCACCAAATTAATAGGAATGGCCATTTACTCAAGAGAAGATACACTACTTTACCAAGTATATGTTGATATAGATAGCAGGCCTAGGCTAGGTAATATACTAGTTCTGACTGTTCATAGATGAAATAACAAAGGGGTGTGGAGTAGTATTTTAGCCCTTGGTCAAGTAGAATGGGACTAATTAGAAGTGTATCCTAGGATACTCACTTGTGCATATAGGAAAATATCCTATAAAGGATAATAGGAAATAAGTACAACTAGTGAAGAGTGTAGGGTCACAGGTTACAGTATAGTGGCACACCTGTAGGATATAGCAATTGAATATGGTATATGAGTACCAAGTACATGACTATATGCAACCCATGGGTAGGTGTAAATAACTACTGAAATAGTGTATAGGGCAGTGAAACAAAACCTTAGTCTATAGAATCTAAACCAGATAGTTAGACAAGGGACCAAGAAATCTAATATTTAAGTAGCTTGCTATCTTTGTATCCAATTGCTTATTGACATTATATATATGGTATAAAATAGGTTACCTAGACATCGATACGGATTATAACCGTACCAGCAACTTAAGACCCCATGCAAGTATACCTTGCCTCCCTCTACAACTTTATTTTTATGTATTTCCTTTCATTATCCAGTCTTTGATTTGATTGTGGACATGTGCTTTCATATGTATACTAGTTGAGTTGATTCATTGACATGTAGACCTTGTTCACGTTTGGCCTTGTAGTTCACACTTGGAGTTGTTCTCACCCGTGCTTGATTGAGTCGTATCATAAAATAAGTACGCTAAATTGAACTGCTATTTCCTTGTATCGTTTTCTCAACCAGAAGTCCACACTCGGGATAAGGGTTGACCGTTTGAACCCGCGAGTCCATACTCGGGACGAGGGTTGACCATTTGCATCAGAGAGTCCACATTCGTGACGAGGGTGTTTTCCTTGAACTAACTCGCGAGTCCACACTCTGAGCAAGGGTTAGTGATTAGTTCAAACCCGTAAGTCCATACCCGAGACGAGGGTTTGGTATTCCATTGATCCCTCCGTTTAGATCATTGTTTCCTTTAACTTTCAGGGGCACTGTCCTTAATCATTTCGATCATCTTGTTTGGGTTCTGCCGATGGCAGGTCAGCAATCTTCTGTTATGCCAGTTTTGGAGGATCAGTCTCAACATTCAGGAGCAGTATCGAGAGTTGGCTCGAGGGCAGTGATGTCCGTCCATTTCGATCAGCCAGATGTGCCCGTGTAGTTAGTATTTCTAGTTCAGCCAGAGTCTCATCAATCAGTACCAATGATAGATCATCATCCAGATGAGGTATTGCCAGAGTCAGGGCATCCTGTATACCAGTACAGTCAACAGTCCGAGCAAAGGTAGTATCAGATCATCCTAATGTACATGCATTCCTAAGGATTATGAAGGATATGATGGAGTTACAGCAACAATAAGATCTCGTTCTCCAGTAGAGTATCCAGATGTTGATAGACCGTAGTGGGCAGGGAATACCAAAGGTATTTCAAGCCGAGGACATGCAGCCAGAAGGAGTACATATTGGAGCCAGGAAATACCAGTCAGCATATCGAGCTCGACCTATTGTAGAGGCAGTACGAGAGTACGAGCATATAGCCAGGAGGACTGCATCCAAAACTGAGGGTCATAAGACGTACCATTCATACCAACATCCACACCAGCACCAGGAATTGCCAGCCGTATATTCCTTCTGTGGAAAGGGAGGGCACACTCATCTTACTTGTCGAAGGGCCAACTTTCTATGTTTGTCATGCGAATCACCAGACCACATGATCGAGATTTGTCCCCGAACGAGTTCAGCTGAATCTTCATCCTTCTAGCCTGTAGTTCCATAGTTCGGGGTACGAACACCGGTTCAACGGAAGCGGTCTCAGAGGCCTTTATCGATACAGTTCCATGTATTCCAGCAGGAGAGGTCTCAGTAGTATATGCAGGCCAGGCTCAGAGGCAGAGAGACCAACAACAGTATTCGGTAAAATAAGAAGCATGTACCTATTATGGCAAGATAGGGCATCTCAGATCAGTTTGTCGGGTGGCCAATAGGCGATGCTTCCGCTATGGAGCGGAGGACCATTTAGTTAGCACTTGTCCCTATCCAACTTCTCGAGGATGACTAGCTACACTAGATGTACCACCTCAGTCATCTCCTCCAGCAGTGAATGAGCAGTTAGGGCCAATACTAGATATTCAGCGATTGGCACAGTATCCTCCGCCATCGCAAGATTAGAGGGTCTTGCAGTACAGAGCGCGAACATATGTACAGTCTCAGGGCAGCTCTAGTATCGACATAAGGTAGTACTTTGGGAGTCTCAGGTACCATCTTTTTTGTCTCTTTCAGTTATGCCCATTTGACTTATCCTTCAGTAGCAGGCCAGGTTGTGGCAGTATATCTTGGGTCCTTGTCGGCGACCTTGTATTTTACCTATATCAGGGGTACAACGGTCAGCTTGACTTATTCGGTGAGTGAATGAGAGCTTCTCGTCATACTCTTCTGTCTTCGTATCTTGAGATACATGATATCTATCATGTGTTGCGACTACGAAGATGCGTCCTAGGTAGAGTCATGTCTTAGACTAAGTCATTGGTACCGACTTACCTTGAGACTTGACCCCTATCTATTTGGGAGTCAGCGTAGGCCAGCGAGAGCGGGTCCCTACTCAACTGACTCTGGAGACATATTTTTTCATATACCTCCAACACTTCTTGATTGTGGTTGTGTTATTGCTTACACGTTTATTTATATTACTATAGCCTTCATTCATTGCTTACATATTTATTTATATTGTTGTTGCCTTCGTTTACTTATGTTCCATGCTTTGTTTTATTGAGATAAGTTGTATTTTCTTAAGCTTTTGTTTTGGTTATCATGCTCGACTAGCTTTAGGAAATTTTGAGGACAAAATTTTTCTAAGGATGTGAGAGTTGTGAGACTCGTCTCACTGTATTGGTATTTAAATACGGATACGTATTTTGTACTATATTTCATATTTGCTTAGTTTTCAGAATGCTTTAAAAAATTTCAAACTTATTTCTCCTTGACCTGTATATCGCATGTATACCAGTGTATACCGACGGCATGCCTGTCACTCCTATTTTCCGTTATACGTATTTTCAGTATACGTGTATGAAATTCTGACATTTGTCAGGTGACCCATATTTTGATTTGTCTTTCTTAGCCTTGACTTGGTTTAATCTTGACTTGGTTTAATTTGGTTTGGTTCAACTTGGCATGGCTTGGTTTGGGTTGGTTTTAGATGAGAGTGTTGGTATATAAACCAACTTCTCTCTCTCTCTCCTTCATTTTTTATTTACTTTTCATCTTCTTCAACATTTACTCCTCCTCCAACCATAGGCAAGTACATCTTGCCAAATCTTGAACATATAATTTGTTGCCATTTTGTTTGTTCTATTCTCCTCCTTGCATGATTCTAAGTCTCATTAAAAACTTGAAGTTTTCAGTTTTGATGGTTACATTGTTGTATATCTAAATTTTGATCTTTTATAATTTTTCTTGGTTTTTATCTACTAAAATTTGGTATTTTCAAAAACTAATTGCTTCATGTTGTAGAAAATCTCATTCTATCTAATTTTGACCTTTGAAAAGTTAGATTTTGACTTATTTTGTGGAAGTTATGGACTTTTGAAGTTCATGGGTTCAACCAAGCAATTTTACGCTGGTTGGGGAAGATGAACAGTGTGCGTGCGCGCTCCCTAGTGCCGCGCCATCTTGGTTGCGTGCGCTCCCTAGCACCGTACTATCTTGGTTGTGCGTGCTCCCTAGCTCCACGCCATCTTGGTTGCGCGTGCTCCCTAGCGCCTCGTCATCTCGGTTGCACGCGCTATCTTGCACCGTGCCATCTCGGTTGCACGTGCTCCCTAGCATCGTGCCATCTCCGTTGTGCACGCTCCCTAATGTCACGCCATCTCGTTTGTGCATGCTCTGGCGCAACCTGGCTTCAGGCACTCCTAGCTTCCAGATTTTTATATTTTCTTGTTGTGGCTTGTTATAGTGCACTTTCTTGTATTGTCAAGTCTTGCATATCATGTATAGGATGGATTATACGGAATGCTACACCCAGAATCCAACAAGAAAATGTTAAGGACTAAACAACTAGCTTGATTATCTAGATCGTTGGAAGGGGAGAATTTCTCAGTTACCTGCAGGCCCACTGTCCCGGCCCCAACCTGAATAGATTTGGAGATATCTTCATGATGAGCACACTTCCAGCGCACCGTCGAGTGTTGCACCTTTTATATGTTTTAGGGAACATTTGTCTCCTGGGCGATGTACTTACTATTAGATCTTAGGATAGATTTGTCTCCCGGACAATGTATCCACTATTACTTTCTTTTCCTTTTTGGCCTGGACAAGTCGGATAGTCTGCAAGACAGGTAACTGGATTGGATTTCTCAAAAGTGCATATATTAGTAATTAGGATTGTGATAACCCTAGTTAGCTAAGGTATAAAGCCATACTCGTTGCTTGGCCGTGATTGTTATATGGAGTCCAGTCTAGTCTAGTTTTGTCTAGGCAGTGACCGTATTTGTTTAATTTAGTACATTATTGTTTATGCTTTACCTTTGTCGATAAATGATTAGAAACTAAGTTTTGTTCAGGAGAAGGATTACAACTCATGTCCTTATTTGGTTTACAGGTTGTCACTTGGATTCCGGAATAGTGCCTAAGTCATCTTATTATTTGTCGTTCTATATAGTTCTAACATGCTCACATGTCCCAGTTATCTAACATGCTCACATGTCCCAGTTATCTAACATGCTCAGATGTACCATTCCTCTTACATGCTCACATGTTCAGTTTATCTCACATATTTCCTTTTATCTTACATGTCTACAGTTTACATTATGTCACATGTTATTTACCCTATGTTCCATGTTGTTTTGCTTATTGCCTTTTCTATATTGGGATAAGTGCATTGGTAGTGCACTATTCTCGATCCGTATTTACTTATTTCTATCTCTATCCATTGCTATGTTAGTTATTGATGGTTTAGTTCATAGTTTGGCTTCCTTTGTGGTACTTGCTATTGGGGTCTGACCCCACTGGTTTTGTTTGGCCAGGTCTGATAGAGGATCTCGGAGGGTCTTCCGTACCATCTACTCGACGGTGACTACCTAGAGCACCAGAGTACCTTAGTGATTTTTATATTTTATTCTCCCACTAGTTATGTACATTATTCTTTTGTGGCGTTTAGCCTCCGAGCACGTGTTTAGCTCGTGTTTTGGATCTTGACATATAGACTACGGGCCTAAACATGATTTGCGTATTCTAGAATACAGCTAGAGCTTATCATGTATGACTATTACTCTTGCTAGTTCTTCACTTTGTATTACGTAACTGGCCTAGTCTGTCCCTACTTGCCAGTATTCTAGTTCTGAGGCGTGACACTTACACACATAACACGTATGTACACATGGTAGACAAGTATGATACCACCTTAAACATGAATAATAGTTATTATTTAAACATACGACATATGTTCTACTTGTTGTACAATCTAATATTTTAAACAAAAAATATTAATACTCACTATTTAAAGGTGGTGTTTTCACTATTGATGCAGGCCATAGTTTTTAACATCCTCGGACAATAATCTGTTTTCAGATTTTTATTATTTTCTTGTTTTTATCTTGAAGTGTTGTAAACTTGGCCAAATATCATCAAAAAGTATTGTTATCGATTTTCATGTAAATTTTTAATCTAATTATTAAAAAATTAAGCAAGATTAGAAGTGTTAATTTCTAATCTAGGACAAGGGCCATACATTGTTATCTTGTGCACAAAAATACAAGTTTCACCTTCTACTCCAATAAGCCATTTGAAACAATCTTATTTCAACTTTAATTCTCTCAAACTGTACTCTGTATTTGTTTCAATGTAAGATCTTACAAGAGAGTCTAATATGGACCGATTTTTATTTACTTTGGTTACTTGAGGTTTAAAATTTTGTTTAAAAAAGTTGAATACCAAAGACATAACGATTCTAGAAAAGTTAGACGTATATATTTAAATATTCATATTGTTTACTTGTAAATAAAATTATATTCCATTCATTAAAAAAAAACTTTCAAAAGACATTCTAAATTTGTTTAAAAACCATGACCAAGAATTAATATTTTTTTACTTTCAACAAGAGCATAAGCACTTGGATATAAATGATAAACAGGGTCATTAGCACAAGAAATTAATAATATAGCTTGATATCTTGATGGAAGAAAAGTAGCATCAATATTAATCACTAGTAAGCAATCCCTTAAAAAATAGTCAATGCATGTCCTGAAATAAATAAAAATTGTTTGAAAGATATTATTTTTTGTAGTCTTTAGGAAATATTTGCTACCTGGATTTGTTTTCATAATTGTAATAACATATTCTCAAGACTACCATATGCATCAACATAACTATCATTTATTTCACCTAAAGCTATTTCTTGGGCTCTCCAACATTTGGAGTAAATAATATATATCTGATAATGTTCATATATATATATATATATATATATATATATATATATATATATATATATATATATATATATATATATATATATATATATATATATATTTAAAAAAAAACCCCTCTTTTTATTAATCAAGGCTCAAAATGCTGAAGCCTGACACGTATACAAGGCAAAAGCCGAAATAAGTATACCACCAAAAGGAAAGACAGGGGAGAGGGGGGAGGAGCGACCGCGGCCGCCAAACCTAAAAGATGTACGGTTGCCAGAATGCCGGAGAGCCGTGGGAGCAAAGTGAACTCCTTTTGCGACATTGCTGGTGAATTTCCCGGATTAGCTGTTCGGCAGAGTATTGGTGTCCCTCGTATCTCGCTTTGTTGCGATTTTTCCAAATTGCCCAGGTAGCGGCCGCTGCAACGATCTGGTGGCCGTGGGACGCAACTCCCCAGTGGGCCAGAAGATCGTTAAAGCGCCCTTCTCCTGGGGTGGTGTTGTAGTTGTGATTGAGGGTGCTCCAGATTTTGTCAGGGAGTCTTCTTTCCCGGAAGATGTGGTCAATAGTCTCCGTCTGACGCTCGGTGCAGCAATTACAAGCAGACGCCAGGCTAATGCCGATGGAGTTAAGGATATCGTCGGTTGGCAGTTTCTTTCTCATGACTCTCCACAGAAGGAAGGACCATTTCTTTGGGATGCAAGAATGCCAGTATCGCGCAATGAAGTGTTCTTGTCCGTTCTCATGGATCGTAAATCTCGTCGATCGTACTGAGAATGCTCCAAAATTTTCTAGCGACCACCTCAGCTTGTCTGCGTCGGGCCCTAGGATAAGTCTGTGCTGACGAATGTTGTCAACCGTTTCGTTGCCGGACCATTCGCGGATCTTGTCCCAATTCCAATCGTTATTAGTGGGGTTCCACAGGTCATTGATCTTGCTATTTCTGGGGGAATCGGTAATGTTCGGGATAAGGCTGTCTCCGATCCATCTCTCCAGGAAGGGGTTAGCCTCGCCTGAACCCAGATGAAGTCTGATCGCTGGTTCTGCCAGTTCTCGGCCTCGTAAAATATGACGCCAAGCCGCTGAGGATCTGCTGTTAGCTGTGGCCATCGCTGGGTGGATGTGTTTGAAGTACCTGGCCTTCATAAACCTGGTCCACAGGTTTTGGCTAGTGCGTAATTTCCACCATAATTTCATCGAGAACGCTTTGACGATGTGATCGAGTTTGGTGAATCCAAGCCCACCGTTCACGATCGGGGCTACCATGGTTTCCCAGCTGACCCAGTGGTGTTTGTCTTGCCCCTTGTTGTGCCCCCGGAAGAAATTGCATAAGATCTGCTCGATCGACGCGGTAACCTTCTTGGTTGGGGAGCAAGCCGTTAAGGTGTGGATGGGGACGGAGTTGAGCACATGTTTGATGAGAATAATTTTGCCTCCTAGGGATAGGGTGGCATTATGCCATCCTTCAATTTTGTTCCTGATTTTGTTGATCAAGTTCTCGATGATGTTGGCGTTAGATTTCCCGTACACCAGGGGACAGCCTAGATAGTTGAAAGGAGGATGTGCCACCGTGAAGGAAGTTAGATTGGTGAGTCTGGTTGCGTTCTCGATTTTGGTGCTGTGGTGGACATAGATGACACTCTTGGATTGGTTGATCTTCTGGCCTGAGCATCTAGAGTACCGCTCCAGGGTGTTATGAACCACCTCCATCGATCCGACATCTCCGGATGAGAAGATGAGTAAATCGTCGACAAAGGCCAGGTGGAGGATGGTGGGGCATCCGCTGGACGTGTGGTATTACTGGAAGTTAGGGATGTTGACCATGTTGTTGAGGTTTCTGCTCAGGGCGTCAGCAGCAATGATGAAGACCGTGGACGAAAGAGGGTCGCCCTGTCTGACTCCACGGCTGGATTTGAAAAATCCCTCTGATTGGCCGTTGATAACTATGGAGAACCATGAGTTGCTGACGGATCTCCACACGATGTTGGTCCAATTCTCTGAGAATCCAAAAGCTCTGAAGACCCAGATCATGAACTGCTAATCGAGTATGTCGTATGCTTTTTCTATGTCAATTTTGATGGTGATGTTGCCCCCTCTAGCCGAAAATTTCAAGCAGGTGATAAGTTCTTGAGCCAGCATGATGTTGTCCTGGATGTTCCTTCCGCGAACGAATCCGCTTTGCTCCTCCGAGATGATTTTGGGGAGAGTGTCTGTCATTCTAGTAGCTATGATCTTGGATATGATTTTGTTGGTCACTGTGCAAAGACTGATGGGTCGGAAATCACGAAAGGAGTTAGGGTTGTCTTTTTTCGGGATGAGCATGAGATTGGCGCTGAAGATTGCTTTAGGGTAAGGTGCTCCTTCAAGGAAGGCAATAGCCGCTTCGGTGATGTCCCGCTTGATAATATCCCAGCAGGTACGAAAGAAGGTGTCAGTAAAGCCATCTGGGCCGGGGGCGCTGTGCTCGTTCAAGGCCCACACCGCGTCTTTCACTTCCTGTTCGGACAGGGGGCGCTCCAACAAAGCATTGTCGGCGTCATTAATGATAGTGGGAATTTGGTCAAGGAAAGATGTGTCTTTGTGGACCGTCTCCTTGGCGAATAATTTGGCATAGTAATCGGCGGCCGCCTCTTGGATCCCCTTGTGGTCTGTTCTGATGATGCCGTGCTTGTCAGCTATATGATGTATCGATAGTTTGTGTCTTTTGCCATTGACGCAGGCGTAGAAGTATTTAGAGTTTTTGTCCCCATCGCTGTACCATTTCAGTCTGGCTTTCTGCTTCCAGAAATCGGTCTCGACTATAAGCCTGAATTTGATCATCGCCTTGGTTAGGTTCAAGGCTCTCCTGGCCGTTGGGGATCGATCGGATAGGAATAAAGCTTCTGCTCGGGTTACATCATCTTCTGCGACACGAATAGCTTGGAAAATATCCCTAAAGGCTTTTTTGCTCCAATTGGAAAGAGCTTTCCTGGTGGCTTTGAGCTTGTTGCTGACCCGAGTGAGAGGATTAGGGGAGTCCTGACTGTTCCACGCTTCTGCAACGATGCTCAAGAACTGCGGGTGGTCAGTCCAAAAGTCTAGGAATTGGAAGTTCTTTTTGGGTGGGTAGGTGTTGTTTTTGATTTCTACCATGATAGCGGCGTGGTCGGATTCAATAGAGTTGAGGTGGGACAGGGTAGAGCTGATCCTCATACCGTGCCAGTGCGCGTTGGTGAGGGCTCTGTCCAGACGGGAATATTGATGGCGGTCGTCGTCCTGCATGTTACACCAGGTGAATTTGCTGCCTTTAAACTGGAGAGGAGTGAGATGAGCATTGAATATGAAGTCGTTAAAGTCTTGCATGGCTGATAGGGGCGTGGGACGACCTCCAATCTTCTCGTCTCTGCAGGTGATGGCGTTGAAGTCCCCTATGCAAAGCCAGAGGGTGTTGGTATTATGGAGATAGGTGTCGAGAAGGTCGTTCCAGAGGTGTTCCCGTTCTGCGATGACACAGCTACCGTGGACCGCTGAAAGAATGGCCCGCTCCGGTAGAGTGGGGTGAGTGACCCAGCGTGAGAGTGCTTGTTGGGAGTCCTGAATGATTTCGAGTTTAATGTCCTTCGATCTGAGAATCTAAATGTCGTGCCTGCCAGCAATCGCCGTGGGGAGACCCAGAGCTAACTGGGTAGATTTTAGTCGATTGGAGGGGATTTTGGGTTCAATGATGATGAAGATGTCGATCTTATGAATTTTTCGAAGACTGGAAATTCTCCTTAATGTCGGTTTGTTAGCCAGACCTCGAACATTCCAAGATAGGATGTTAAGCATTTATAAGATTGTGGGGTGTTTTTTGTTCCGCCTTGTAGCGGATCTGGTTTGGATGGTGGCAGTTTTAATTGTGCTTGATTCGCTCCGTTGGGAGTTCGACGGTTCCGCGTTCGATGTTGTGGAAGGATTGTGGTTGTGGCTCTCGAGTAGACATGAGGAGGGGCCTATCAGATCTCCAGCTGAGTCAACTACCGGGTCCTCCGAGGGTATGGCTAGGAAGTCGTATGCACTCTCAATCAACAGTTGCTGTAGGAGGAATCCTGCGGCTAGGACTTGCAGACCTCTCCTCGCTTCGTCGGGGTCAAGGATGGCTAGGGCGTCTTCGACTGGGTTCGCACTGGGGGGTTGGTGAGCTTCATAGTTATGGGGAGGTGTCAGGGGGACATCTCCCTGACCAATGGAGGGGTTCTGGTGTTCTGCGATGCCTGAGTCGGTAGCCTCCTCCATTCGCGAGGAGATGGGTGAGAGGGGCGGTAGCTCGGGAATGCTGGAGCCTTCTGGAGGGCTGTCGGAGTCCGGATCCTCCGAGTCGAGAATGGCGAATTGGTTGGAAATCGCTATGTGTTGGGGAATGAAAGGGATCAGGGCCCTGCTCGGTGGATCGTTGGAGGCTGGCACTCCGTTGCTGGAATCAAATCGAATGTGGGAATTCGGAAAAGGGAGGATGAGCGACTTGGGGGGCTTTCTAACTGGTAGGTCGTTGTCTTTCCTGGATGACTTTTTTTAAGCTCCGGATGAAGGCGATGGCAGTACTTGGGTTAATGGCCTCTTAGGTGGTAGTGGTTGCAGAACAATATGTGGTTGTCGTAGAGGATTTGTTGGGTGTGGGAGTGGTTGCCTAGCTCGATAGTGATGAAGTTGGGTGGTTCTGATGTGAGATCTAGTTCAACACAGATTTTGGCGTAGTGGGCTTTGGTGAGGTTACTGGTCTCGGGTGCCATAGCCACGTACGTCCTGAAGGAGTTGGCGATGCGCCTTAGCGCTGCTGGGACAAAAAAAATGAGAGGAAGGTTAGGGAGGGTAACCCAAGCAGCAACCGTGGCTGAACCTTCTTTGGTGTTAAACCCTGGGGACCACTTGATTATCTTCATCTGGTGGGGGTCAATCCTGCAAGTGCCCTTGGACCACACAGTCCTGTGGTCACTTTCTGATGATAGGTATAGAAGAATGTGCCTGGGGTCGAGGGGGGCCACTCGGTAGACGGACGCGAGATTCTATTTGGCGATCGCTTTCTGCACCTTGGGAATTTTGGGACAACCGGTGGAAAATTTCAGGATGAATATTTGTGGAAAAGCCACTGACAGCGACGACAGTTCCATGTCGGAGAAGGGGATGACAGGAGCGGAGGTCTCTTGGGAGTAATCAATGTCCGGCAGATGGACGTCTGGGATAATAGTGCCCTTCGGGGGGTTGAGATCCGGGCGAAGCATGGCGACATAGGAAGGTTGGGACGGTCCAGGAGCCGAAGGTCCCGAGGGGCCGAAACGGGATTGCGAGGGGCCACTCTGGGGAAGGGTGAGCCCGGTGCTAGGGGGAAGGGGGGAGGATGGAGCCGGGGGAGGCCTCCCTGAAAGAATGCGGAGGGGGGAGCCGGGGTGGCTGCGACGGCGGCCGCTACTCCGCCAGGTGGGACGATGGTGGGCTGCGGCGATGCAACCGCCACTAAGGGAGGGATGACCGGGGAAGCCGCGAGAGGCGGTGTGAGGCCGGCTAAGACGGGAGCGGAGAAGGACGTCGGGGGAGCTGGTACGGTGAGCGCCGCCGCGAGGGACGGAGAGGAGACGAGGGCGGATGAGGAGGCTGGGGAAACGGGGAGCGCCGGGGTCGAGCTAGGGCGAGCTGGTCGGCCTGAGGAAGGGGAGGGGGCCTGGATTGTCAGGGAGGGGGCGGAGGATGGTGGGAGATCTGCGCAAAGGGAAAAGGGGGAATGGAAGCGCAATGGAGGATGGTGTGGTAGAGTGAGAGACTGGAGGGGGGTGGTGAAGAGCTGGAGGGGGTTGGACGGATTGCGCAGAGGGGGGCTGGAAAGCGTTGGCACGCGAGAGGGAATGCGCACGGGAGCAGGGATGGATTGCGCAAGAGGGCGGGGGCCACCAAAGGCTGAAGCAGCCCACTGCAGTTGCGCAAGGAGGGATTGGGATGCCAGGTGCTGCGCAGTTGGGGATGAAGGAACAGGTGGCCACTCCGGCTGCGCAGTTGGGGATAAATGAAGAGGTACCACTCTGGCTGGGTCCCACCAGAAGAAGGAGGGAAATAACTAAGGAAACGCTCAGGGCCTGTTGCACAAACAGATGGGGCCACCTCGAGATGAGCGCCTAGAGTGGCATTCCCGAGGGGCTGAGAAGCCGGGGGCCCGAGGCCTTAGCAGCTGGGGAGCTCTCCTCCCGAGGGGGAAGGATGATTTCGAATTAAGGGAGTAGGCGGGAGCGAGGTGCTGCGGCGGAGTAGAGCCGAGGGCGACTGTCACGCCCCAGAACCAGAATACTGGAGAGCGAGGGCAGACTTAGCCAGCTACGTATAACGGAATAGAATCCACACCGCTGTACGGTCACGGCTGTCTAGATATGTGAGGGTTTTACTACAATCCATCAGTCTCTTAAGGTCATAAAATAGCCTATTGTCTCAATCTCAACCAACTAATAATAATCACAAGATATCATATCACCAAATATACCATTGTAAGGCGTCCCAAACATTACATATCCAGATGACCATGAAGCTAGTCGTACAAAATGTAAGGACTAGTAAGAGTTTAAGTCATACATGATCAACCTCGAGTTGCCAATCATGCTTACAGCCTGTAGGCAGATAGTAAATAAAGTTGCAAACGAGCTAACACTTGATCGGCGGCTAAACGCCTCAAAAGAATAATTTTACAATAGAGTGGGAGAGCAAAAAATAAACCCACTCGTTGTCCTGGTTACGCCTAGTGACCACCATCGGGCTGGAAAGCAGGGAGTTCCTTTGGTGCTGCTCCGGTATCTGGCCATACAAAACCAGCTGGGTCAGACCCCAGAAAGAGCAAGTGCCACAAAGGAGGCTTCACTTAAGAACTAAAACCAGCAATTAGCACAAGAATACAATTACATAAATAAAAAAAGGGCAGTAGTTTAAGAAAAAGCATGATGGGTAATTATAAAAGACAATCTTGTATAGAATCACTAAAAGACAGGACAT
Organism: Iris pallida; assembly: GCA_029216955.1. Classification (NCBI taxonomy): domain Eukaryota; kingdom Viridiplantae; phylum Streptophyta; class Magnoliopsida; order Asparagales; family Iridaceae; genus Iris; species Iris pallida. The sequence continues at coordinate 17,201,247 of JANAVB010034417.1, forward strand.
ATGGAAAGAAAGCATGACAGGATGATATACGATGAGATAACCATGGGACTATTCAGATAGCCAGGTTACAACCCGTAAACCAAACAAGGACTGGGGTTATAACCCTTCGTCTGAACGAAACTTGGTTTCTCTCACCATTTATCGGCAAGATAAATATAAGAAATCAGGTCAAGTGACATTCTGGAGTGACAATCATTATGGTAACAATCTGGAGAGTACAAGGCATTAGAGTGACAATCTGGAGTGACAATCATTATAGTGACAATCTGGAGTGACAATCATTATAGTGACAATCTGGAGTGACAATCATTATAGTGACGATCTGGAGTGACAATCATTATAGTGACAATCTGGAGTGACAATCATTCAATCATTCTGGTACAATCTTACAATTAATCAATTCTAGACAATACTATACTGGACTAGACTCCATCCAAGCAATCACGGCCAATCATTGCCTACGGCTTTCTACATTAACTAACTAGGGTTATCACAATCCTAGTTACTAGCAAGATGCAATGAGATGCTCCAAGTAGTCACAGGCCCTGCAGCTATCCAGGTCATCCAGGCAATCATTATAGTGACAATTCAGAGAGTATAATGCATTAGAGTGACAATAGAGTTCAATTATTTAAGTGACAATCAAGAGTGCCCCATATGACAGTGGGCTGGAAATGTGCCCTACTCGTCGGCAGGCTACAAGTCCAAACATTTGCGGCCGGGATAACGGGATCGCCTGTAACTGGGGAACATCTCTTCATGTCTAGTGAATTATACTAGTCATTAACCTTAGTCCATTTCAGTAGGTACTCCTGACCGTGGTACTCAGGAGTCCCCTCCTAGACATGATGCAAGACAGGACTGGATTATTTGTACAAGCACAATCGCCCACGGTGTCAGGATCAATTATACAGGTCATGTCATGTCAGGTAGCCGTCGCAACAGCTATTCGAGAAATCATGCCAGGTTTATCATGTCAAGTATACTAGTCAGGAGTGTGCCACGACGGGCCACTATCAGGTCATGCCAGGTTATCATGTCAAGAGTGCACCACTACGGGTCACTATCACATCGTGTTCAATTATCAATTCCAAACATACAAATGAATTCATGATTTTCAAGTTCAGGACAAAAGGCGTAAGGATATAAAATGAGCGTAAAATATCTAATAGAGGTAAAGCGTACTCAAGTTGTACTGAAGTTACAAGATACATGATAATAATAAAAGAACAATAGTAACAATAGTAGCAATAATAATGTAACAGGACACGACAGGGAAGTCCATGCGGCTGGGTCCAGGCAGAATTCTATGTGGCTGAGACAACAGGGTCTTATACGGCCAGGGATAACAATTCTTATGCGGCTAGAAATAACTTCCCATGCGGCTCAACTGATATGGGTTCATGCGGTCAGGTTGGACGAAATCCCATGCGGCCCAATTAGATGAGTCACATGCTGCTCGGGGGGAGTGAGCTCCATGCGGCTCAGAGAATTAGTCATATGCGGCTGAGGCAAATTAAGTCTCATGCGGCCAAGGGAGAATGTTCCCATGCGGCTGGACAGGGCAGGGTCTTATGCGGCTCAGGGTGAAGTCCTCATGCGGCTGGGTCAAGCAAGTCTCATGCGGCCAGCGGAAAGGGCGCATGCGGTTGCAGAGTTCAGAACTTATGCGGCTGGGAATTAAGCGAGTTATGCGGCCAGATGAGTCCGACTCTCATGCGGCTCAAGAACTTCCAGTCCTGTGGCTGGATAGAACACTTGCCGCATGAATATTCATGCGGTCAAGTCAAGCACTGTTCATCTTCTCCAAATTTCAAAGAAGAAGAATACCATGAGAGCCAAGTCCTCAAGCTCCATAACTCTATCATCCGGAGCCTAAATCTGAACTTCCTTAGGTCAAAATGGGGTAGAACGAGATTCTCTATAACATGGAACCATCAAAACATAGAAATAACAAGATTAAGTAGATCAAAACGCAGAAAATCCAAAATTAAAATAAACTTAGATCTACAAGAATCTAGCCATGAAAACGGAAAATGTCAAGTACTAAAGAGTGTTAAAATGCTACAAGGAAGAGAATGAAACAATAATATTTGGGTTCCTCCATGAAGCAAGATGCACTTGCCTAGCTCTCTCTCTCTCTCCCTCTTACTCACAAGTTGGTGAGAAATTTAATGGTGAAGGAAGATGATGATGAATGAAGAGAGAAAAATGAGAGAGTGCATTAATAAAGGGGTTGGTGGTGGTAGGTAGGAGGTTCACCCCTTGGTTCATGATGAACCAAGAGCAATCCCAGACCGAACCAACCAACCCAAATCAGGAATAAACCAAGCCAAGAAGGAAATTAAGCAAGAAAATCATGCAATACAAGAATAAATACGTACACGTATTCCAAGATTATGAAATACGAACACAGGCATTACAACTCTACCCACCTTAAAAGAATTCCGTCCTCGGAATTTAATCAAGAGGCTAGAGGAGCAATGACAAGCTACATTAATCACATGCAAGCTATAACTAGGTAGACAATCACTCATTCAAGCAAGGAATCGAAGGCATGAGGCATAAGAAAGATATTATACCTCACGAGTCAAACAAGTCGGGATAACGTGATCGGATATCATCCTCACACTCCCACGTTTGACTCTCCCAAGGAGCGATGAACTCAAGCAACATGAACTAAACTGATAGTCTTACGCTTGAGGTCTCTCCCCTTGGTCAAACAGGGACACGGGCCTTTCCTCATACGAAAAGGTTAAAGGCTATTGGTACCAACCTTTTCGAATGATCTAGGAAATGGCTCGGGCCCGGGATGTACCGTTGTAATTAGGATACATGAAATACGTCATGTACCCCGCATAATGACGGTAGAAAAGCAAGATGAGAGGACACATATACCTCTCGGTCGATTCTGAACCTGGGCCTGGGCTAGGGCAAACTGCCGCGGGTTCTGTTACTGGAAAGTCTGGGGCTGAGTCGGCAATGGCCTCGGGAACGGGAACTGCTGTTGCTGGTGAACTGGAGCTGGTGCTGGTGCTGGTGCCAGTCCCCTTACCGAGGGACTAGATACTGTCGATGTTGAATCAACTCTGAAGGGGCAGGACCCTACCCTATGATCCGGTGCTCCACACAATAAACACAATCCCACCGCCTTGCGACATTCCGCTACCACGTGTCCAGGCTTCCCACAATAAGAACAACCTGCGGCGGAAGACTGTGCTTGCTTCTGTTTCTGCTGAGGGTACGTCGGGGTTGAGTGCTGAACCGACGTAACTGAGGCCGCTCGCCTCGGAGCTCCAATAGTTAAAGCCCTGGCTGCCGGGGCTGGGGCTGAAGACTGATTCATCTGACTATGGGACCGCTTCCGACCTCCGGTCCTGTCCACTATTCGCTGGAAGGTATACTCATGCCTCCTTGCTGCTCGCAACTCCGCATCATAGGTCTGATGCTCGAACTGTTCTACTGCCAATATAATCTCTAAGTGAAGTCCTTGCTGGAACCTCTGCGCTCTGTCAAACTCGGTTGCCACCAAGGTGGGAGCAAACCGACTGAGTCTGGAAAACTCGGCCGCATATCCGTCGACTGTCCTCCCCATCTGCTTAAGATTACTGAACCTGGTCTGCAAGTCATATCGAGCCACTGCATCATAATACTTGGTCTGGAACTTTTCGCTGAACACTGCCCAGGGGACAGGTGTTGTCAATCCCACTGCTTGCACGGCCCACCAACTGTGGGCTAGATCCAATAACTGTAGGCGCACCACAGCCACTTTCTCGTCTTCTGGAGTCTTCGCGGCTTCGAGAATCACCTCTATATCTTGTAGCCAAGCATCGGCAGCAATGGCATCCTCGCTGCCATCGAAGAATGGAGGGTTCAAACGCTTAAAACTATTGACCCCATTGTTCCCTCGGGGTCCACTTTTATTCAGAGCATCTTCCACTGCCTGATGCAAGGCATCGCCTCTACGATCTTGGGAAGCTAACAATGATCTGATGAGACCCACCAAAGTGCCATCATCAGGATCTGCAGGCTGGACTGGCTGAACTGGCGGCTCTCCTCCAGTAGGTACGACTCGGGAGGCTGCTCCTGAGTGCTGGGCCTGATCTTCTGGCTGCTGCTGGTCCACGGGAGGTGATCCGCCTTGCTGATCGGCAGGTCCAGGTTCAATGCCGCTGAAGAAGACGACATGGGAACAATAAGGAAGGACCAGGACAGATCAACGATTACAAGCATATGATCAGGACAAGAATTTCAGGAATCAAGAGGATACGAGCAGAGATCAAGGGCGAGTACCGATTGAGACATCTATTCGGTAAACCCTCACACATCTTGATTTAACAAGACCTGCATGGGCCACCACTTAAACCATGTCACGCCCCAGAACCAGAATACTGGAGAGCGGGGGCAGACATAGCCAGCTACGTATAACGGAATGGAATCTACACCGCTGTACGGTCACGGCTGTCTAGATATGTGAGGGTTTCACTATAATCCATCAGTCTCTTAAGGTCATAAAATAGCCTATTGTCTCAATCTCAACCAACTAATAATAATCACAAGATATCAGATCACCAAATATACAATTGTAAGGCATCCCAAACATTACATATCCAGATGACCATGAAGCTAGTCGTACAAAATGTAAGGACTAGCAAGAGTTTAAGTCATACATGATCAACCTCGAGTTGCCAATCATGCTTACAGCCTGTAGGCAGATAGTAAATAAAGTTGCAAACGAGCTAACACTTGATCGGCGGCTAAACGCCTCAAAAGAATAATTTTACAATAGAGTGGGAGAGCAAAAAATAAACTCACTCGTTGCCCTGGTTACGTCTGGTGACCACCATCGAGCTGGAAAGCAGGGAGATCCTTTGGTGCTGCTCCGGTATCTGGCCATACAAAACCAGCTGGGTCAGACCCCAGAAAGAGCAAGTGCCACAAAGGAGGCTTCACTTAAGAACTAAAACCAGCAATTAGCACAAGAATACAATTACATAAATAAAAAAAAGGGCAGTAGTTTAAGAAAAAGCATGATGGGTAATTATAAAAGACAATCTTGTATAGAAACACTAAAAGATAGGACATATAGAAAGAAAGCATGACAGGATGATATACGATGAGATAACCATGGGACTATTCAGATAGCCAGGTTACAACCCGTAAACCAAACAAGGATCGGGGTTGTAACCCTTCGTCTGAACGGAACTTAGTTTCTCTCACCATTTATCGGCAAAATAAATATAAGAAATCAGGTCAAGTGACATTCTGGAGTGACAATCATTATGGTGACAATCTGGAGAGTACAAGGCATTAGAGTGACAATCTGGAGTGACAATCATTATAGTGACAATCTGGAGTGACAATCATTATAGTGACAATCTGGAGTGACAATCATTATAGTGACGATCTGGAGTGACAATCATTATAGTGACAATCTGGAGTGACAATCATTCAATCATTCTGGTACAATCTTACAATTAATCAATTCTAGACAATACTATACTGGACTAGACTCCATCCAAGCAATCACGGCCAATCATTGCCTACGGCTTTCTACATTAACTAACTAGGGTTATCACAATCCTAGTTACTAGCAAGATGCAATAAGATGCTCCAAGTAGTCACAGGCCCTGCAGCTATCCAGGTCATCCAGGCAATCATTATAGTGACAATTCAGAGAGTACAATGTATTAGAGTGACAATAGAGTTCAATTATTTAAGTGACAATCAAGAGTGCCCCACATGACAGTGGGCTGGAAATGTGCCCTACTCGTCGGCAGGCTACAAGTCCAAACATTTGCGGCCGGGATAACAGAATCGCCTGTAACTGGGGAACATCTCTTCATATCTAGTGAATTATACTAGTCATTAACCTTAGTCCATTTCAGTAGGTACTCCTGACCGTGGTACTCAAGAGTCCCCTCCTAGACATGATGCAAGACAGGACTGGATTATTTATACAAGCACAATCGCCCACGGTGTCAGAATCAATTATACAGGTCATGTCATGTCAGGTAGCCGTCGCAACAGTTATTCGAGAAATCATGCCAGGTTCATCATGTCAAGTGTACTAGTCAGGAGTGCGCCACGACGGGCCACTATCAGGTCATGCCAGGTTATCATGTCAAGAGTGCACCACTACGGGTCACTATCACGTCGTGTTCAATTATCAATTCCAAATATACAAATGAATTCATGATTTTCAAGTTCAGGACAAAAGGCGTAAGGATATAAAATGAGCGTAAAATATCTAATAGAGGTAAAGCGTACTCATGTTGTACTGAAGTTACAAGATACATGATAATAATAAAAGAACAATAGTAACAATAGTAGCAATAATAATGTAACAGGACACGACAGGGAAGTCCATGCGGCTGGGTCCAGGCAGAATTCTATGCGGCTGAGACAACAGGGTCTTATGCGGCCAGGGATAACAATTCTTATACGGCTGGAAATAACTTCCCATGCGGCTCAACTGATATGGGTTCATACGGTCAGGTTGGACGAAATCCCATGCGGCCCAATTAGATGAGTCACATGCGGCTCGGGGGGAGTGAGCTCCATGCGGCTCAGAGAATTAGTCATATACGGCTGAGACAAATTAAGTCTCATGCGGCCAAGGGAGAATGTTCCCATGCGGCTGGACAGGGCAGGGGCTTATGCGGCTCAGGGTGAAGTCCTCATGCGGCTGGGTCAAGCAAGTCTCATGCGGCCAGCGGAAAGGGCGCATGCGGTTGCAGAGTTCAGAACTTATGCGGCTGGGAATTGAGCGAGTTATGCGGCCAGATGAGTCCGACTCTCATGCGGCTCAAGAACTTCCAGTCCTGCGGCTGGATAGAACACTTGCCGCATGAATATTCATGCGGTCAAGTCAAGCACTGTTCATCTTCTCTAAATTTCAGAGAATAAGAACACCATGAGAGCCAAGTCCTCAAGCTCCATAACTCCATCATCCGGAGCCTAAATCCGAACTTCCTTAGGTCAAAATGGGGTAGAACGAGATTCTCTACAACATGGAACCATCAAAACATAGAAATAACAATATTAAGTAGATCAAAACCCAGAAAATCCGAAATTAAAATAAACTTAGATCTACAAGAATCTAGCCATGGAAATAGAAAATGTCAAGTACTAAAGAGTGTTAAAATGCTACAAAGAAGAGAATGAAACAATAATATTTGGGTTCCTCCATGAAGCAAGATGCACTTGCCTAGCTCTCTCTCTCTCCCTCTCACTCACAGGTTGGTGAGAAATTTAATGGTGAAGGAAGATGATGATGAATGAAGAAAGAGAAATGAGAGAGTACATTAATAAAGGGGTTGATGGTGGTAGGTAGGAGGTTCACCCCTTGGTTCATGATGAACCAAGAGCAATCCCAGACCGAACCAACCAACCCAAATCAGGAATAAACCAAGCCAAGAAGGAAATTAAGCAAGAAATCATGCAATACAAGAATAAATACGTACACGTATTCCAAGAATATGAAATACGAACACAGGCATTACAGCGACTGCTCCGCTGGCCTGGGCGAAGGAGGACGGGGGGCCGGAGGATACTCCCGGCGAGGAGAGGAAGAAGTGGCCTTCCCAAGGCGAAGGAGCAGGAGGTCTGGAGAGCACGCCTGGCTGCACGGAGGAGGAAATGGCTGGCGGCGAGGGGGTGAATGGAGGGGGTAGAGGAGGAGGACAGGATTGGAGGGCGGCAGGGAGGAGCTGGCAGATCAGGGCCAGTGCCTCGGGGGGCCAGGGGAGCGCCATCGGGGGAGAGGACCGAAGTGGGACAGTGAAGGCGAATGAAGAAGAGGAGGGGGAGAAGGGCGGAGGGGTGGAAAGGGGGACGGCCGGCCTAAGCCGGCCAAGGGTTGGGGGACAGGCGTTCGGGAAGAACGGGAAGGCTGAACATGGTTTTTTTTGAATATATATATTTTTTTGAATATATATATATATATATATATATATATATATATATATATATATATATATATATATATATATATATATATATATATATATATATATATATATATATATATATATATATATACCTAGCAACTTGTGATGGACTATATGACTGATATCTCTAATTGTATTAATTATCTTGTCTTTAACCCATGTAATAGTAGCTAGTGCATGGCATCATGTTATACGTCCATCTAAACAAGAATGTCGACATTCTAAATACGAATGACAAACGTTCTGCCTTAAGCAATAGGTTTAGCATTATATTTTTCAATTATAATTTGGTTGATTACAAGTATATATAATTCCACAGGCAAGATGAACAGGTAAAATTAGGTTTAGTTGCTATATCACTTACAAAACTTCTAAATTTTGAACGAGTATCAAATGATTATTCGACAAATAATTAAGGACTGCTAGGATTATTGATATTATCGTCTAATTTTTAATTAAATCAACACAATTTTATCATCATCATAATAATAATTATGTTCATCTTTCTATGTTCTTCTTCAGTAAGTGGAATGACTTGTTAAGAAAAACTAGGACCCACATTATTACATCATTTGCTATATACAGATTCTATCCTAAACTACAAATCTTCCAATTTCATCACCTGATCTGAAATGCTACCTTCTGGCCATCTAAAATATCAAGTATCCAATTATGATGGGAGAAAAGTACATATACAACAATAAATCAGTACAAAATAATGCAGAGGAAATACAACGCAATAATGCAAATGAACTGACCTAAAATGCAAAAGATCATGAAATACTTAAACATGTACAAGAAACAACTAAGACTAGTGATTGAAATATCACTTTCAATATTTGACCGGCTGGTAAGCACATGAACAATAAAGGTGCGGCTCAATCATGCGTGCAGTGAATAATTGAGCTATCAACAAGACCTAACTAGCGGCATGGATTTGGTCACATACCTACTTTGCATATCCCCTCCCTAAGTACCAAAACAAGAACAATGTGCACACAAAGTGCAAGTCCAATTGTGTCGATCTCGTGTCCAACATGAATCCTGACTATATGTATTGAGTAAAGAATCAAAGTCATAGAGTACTTGGCTTTACTGAAAATTTCAATCGTCTCTAAATTCACCTATAGATGGTTAGAAAATAATTAGGTTTCTATTTTAGAAAACATCCCTAGAGGACTCTAAAAAAATTCCCTAAAATTAACTAACTAATTTGTAACTAATTATTTTATTTCTAAATATTCAGCCAATAATTATTCTAACTAATTATTAAATAATAAACTACCCTAAAATATTAAACAACTAATTTATTAGTCACTGATTAATTAGCTAAAAATATTAACTAAAATATTTTTTCTTTTTTTTTCTATTAATTTTCCAGCCTAGGCCGGTCCATTAGGTACTAATCCAGCCCAAGCCCATTTCCTTTTTTACTTTTTTATTCTTTCTTCAGCCTGGCCCGTGGAATCAGCCTATACCTCTCTTTTCCATAGGAGAGAAAACATAATCTCCAGAATAACCGAAGAATAAGAAGAAAAAAAAGAAAAAAATATAGAACAGAAAGAGAGAGGGTGTACGAGAGGTAGAAAGTGATCATCACCTTGGTGGTGGCGGGGCCGAATTGTCCAGCCGGAGGGTCGGTGGTGGCATGCAGTAGGCGTGAGTCAGGGCGGCACTGGTGTCTGCAGCGGTGCAGCTCAGCCGGTCGGCTAGATCTGGCTCGTGGCGCTCGAAGGGCACAACCTGGGTTAGAGAAGACTTGGCGGAGAGATGCAGTCGACTGGCAGGTGGAAGATCGATGACCACTCTATGGTCCAATGGTTGTGGCCAAAAAAGTGGGGAGCGGTTGTTGGGGTCGGTCAACACGAAAGATCTCAAGAACCCTGCACCGTCAAAAGGCTCACCCGAGGTCTGCGGTATCAGGACTCGACCATGGCGGCATTGAAAAAAGTCATAAAGTTCGGTAGCTCCGACGAGAGACTATGGTCGTGGTCCAGATCAGGGAGGAGGAAGATGGCTGAGGGATCTTGGCACGGCTGATGGAGGTTTGGAACAGAACAATCAGATGCTAGGCTTGAGCTCGTTGCGACCAACTCAGTGGTTCCCATGATAGGGAGTCGCAGAGGCGAGTGACATCGGTCAGGGTTTCTTCTAGGAAGGCGGTGATGGAATCGGACCTTGGTGGATTTCTATGATGGTAGCCTCGCAATTCGGCATCACAAATCGACGAAGGGCCAGATCAGACCGCAGCTGACGGGCTGGTGGCAGGTGGTGGAGACTGGCGGCCAGAGGTGGCGGAGCACTTGTTGGAGAAGTATCTGGCCAGCGGCTGGATACGGCACCGAAAGAGAGGGGTGCCCGTGCTCGGACACGGGGTGGGTGGTGATGTCAGAATAGGTTTGATGCATCCGTGTACTCGGGGTCAGACCCGGGGACACGATGAATGTAATTGTATTCTATGGATTTATGGGTTTTTAGGAGTCATGTTGTGTCGGACACGAAATGACTTATAATTGTAATAATAGAAATGCTAATAAAATGGGTTGGGCACCCGGGGTCGGACCCAAGGCTGACACGGCTAGCAAAAAATATTGATGGACATGAACATTATGGACACACGAAAGAATTTAGGAAATTGGAATGATTATTCATAAAATAATTAGAGTAGTTATAGTGCTAATTAGGAAGGACCTATAATTAATTAGCAGATGACTTAGGAAAGAATATTCCAAGAATATTATAAAAATATTCATAGAAATATGCTTGATTCCAAAGAATATTCTTTTAATATGAATTAGCCTAATTATTTAATTAATTAAGTGATTTTAGAAGGTTCCCGCATAGCCATGGTAAGCTTAATTACTAATCATGCCACTCCCTCATACAATAGGCTTTCTAATAACTATCAACGTTGTCACTCCACCTCCACTAAATTACAAAAATAATAATACCCCTAGAAATAAAATCAAAAAAATTAGGAATTGGGAAAAAATAGGAAGTTCGAGAACATGGGTAACATATCTACCCACCCTAAAAAAATTCGTCCTCAAAATTTAAGAAATGGTATGATTCGGCACGATCATAAATATTATCAAAATTTAGGCATTGTCAAGGACCAAGACCTAAGCACGATCAAAATTATCAGGCACGACCAAATATAGAAATAACGCGACTAAGAATAATCAAATACTGAAATTCGAAAATGGTATGATTTGGCATGATATAAACATGATTAAAAGTCAATGTTTAGACGTGATCAAGGATATAAACGAAATAAAAAAACTGATCAAAATTACTTAGGAATGATTAAAGATAAAATCAAGATGTAGTCACTGTCAAGTCACTTACTCATGCAAAGTCACCTGGGCATGATTAAGAATTAAAATTTTGGCACAAGCAAGAATAGAATCACAATCTAGGCATGTTTAATGATATGATCAAAATCTAAGCAGAAGCAATAATAGAATTAAATTCTAAGCACAATTAACAGAATCAGAAATTGTTTAGGCATGATCAAAGTCATCTAAATGCGATCGAAAATCAAAATTTAGGCACGATAATGAATGTAATCAAAATAATATAGCCACGATCAAAATAGAATCAAAATAAAATAATAAATTTTTATTAAAAACCAAAAAATGACGATTACAAGGATAAGAAGAAAATCAAGCCACTATTATAAGGATAGGAAAACGACGATTACAAGATAGGATATACAGAAAGGGAAAAGAACTGCAAGGTAATTATCTCATAATAGCGCACCTCGGGCATATCAAATTGTAAGCCTCTGATTTTTAGGATTTATTTTTTATTTATTTAATATGATTATTTATTATTAACTATATTTATTTTCAATTATGACTATAAATATACTTTGTCATATCTTTAACTTTTGAAGTACAATATTAGCCAATTTTTTTGAAACCAATTTCATATTCGTGTTCTAGACGAGTCCACCTTCATGTAGGCATATATATTCCACTCAAACATGTACCCTTGTACTATATTTTTGTTGCAAAATTTTAGGGTAAAATAGTCATTATAGCCTTTGCCGTAAAATTCTATGCACTTTCTAGGTCCAATTTGAGACTCAATTCTGATCCAAATGTTTCGACCCAATATGGGATTTTGACCTACTTTGAGTCTACTACCCAATGTCAATGGTGTCCCATTCAATTGAGCTTTCATGTGCTATTTATATTCAAATGGCACACAAGGCCCATTTAATAGACTCTCGAATTCTATTTTGACTCGAATAATTCTACCGGCCCAAAACTAGTCCAACAACCTTTGGTAGAGCCTATTTTAGGTTACCTAACCTATTAGATCCATTTTAGATTGATATTTACCATTTTATAGCAGTGATTGCATTCAATATATACACCACCTAATATAGACCTTTTATATTAGGAAACCCATCAAATCTTGGGAGTCCATCTTTGTATATCTTACAAGTTGGACCACCAAACCTTACCAAACTCATATGCTCTCAAACCCTAATCCTTTAACCGTTCAAACTTTTTATATATATATGCATATAAAGTGGCCACCAACCCCCTTCAAACACTCCAAAATCGAAATTGCTCCTAACCTTGGCCGTCGACAGCACCTTGCAATGTACAACAATTTTGCATCCATTTTTGACCTTCGGTTATGCTTCACGAAGATTCTTACAAGGATAACATGATCCTCCACCATCCTATTAAACTTCTATACGTTCACAACCACTTATAGTACCAAAAATAGCCCTACAAGTCGGCCAATTCCAGCAGCAGATTTTTGTGCGAACTAGCAGGTTGGTCATCTTCCTTGATGTGTTTCATCTACTTTCTGATGTCCGTTTGCCGTGAAACCAAAACTAACTTTTAGATCTACATGTCTACTTTGATCTCCAACTTGCCATCCACTTGGCTCTGCACGATTTGCCCGGAGCATCTGTTTATGAACGTGTGTCCAAGCTGAACTAATTCTTTTGTGTTCGAGTTTTAGGAAACCAGTGGAGCCCTTCGACCTCTCAAAAATATTGGTAATCCTCCTAACATCTTGTTCTATCATTCAAATATTGTCATTTTTCATTTCGTCGAGGTTTTCATATTTTAAAAATTCATTTCCATCGTACAAGTTATCGAATGTTGATTTCATCGGAACTAATGTTGTGTTCGAACCTGAACCTTCGAATAAATTTATAAAAAGATTGTTATGTGTCTTCTGCTGTAAAAATAATATTTAAATTATTTACTTATTTCTTTATTCAATTTTTAATAATTAATTTAAATTTATTAATTTTTGGATTCAATCAGGTCGGATAGTCGATTAGTGTTGATACTAGTTTAGGATACTAGTTAGAGACTAATTTTCTAGCATATATTATTGTTAAATCATAATTATTAATATTTTTGAAAAAAATTCAGAATTAAATATTATGTTATTTAATTTACAAAAATATTATTTTGTCATGTTGATACTAGTTTGAAATAGTACTAGATATTTGTTTTCTTGTATATATTAGTCTAAAGTTGTTTTTAAATATTTTAAATAAATTTCCAGAATTAAATACTATATTTTTATTTTATAAAAATATTATTTTTATCGTGGTGACTTGATGCGAAGTATATTAGATGTAGTTATATATGGTATGGTAATAGTCTTGTAAGAATATGTTGAGTCGAGGCTATATATAGTATGGCTGTAAATATAGTGTCATTGATTGATAGTTTGTATATTTGTTCTAGGAATACGAGATGGTATGATCGAGGGTATCGGAGTCGGACCGTAGTATGCACACTTGGGGAGTACCCGCAAGTGTACCTTGCCATGGTATTAGTTTTTTTCTTTATTTGTCGTACACTATTTTTTATGTTCATAGTCATAGTAGACATTGGATGGTTGATACTTAGCGTCCAAAATGTATTCGGTTGCCAATGTTGTTATATAGATATCGGGTATCAGCACTAAGCATAGCGGTGCATTTTTATTCGTATTCATGGTTTGGACTATGTGATAGGATAGATGAGTTACTACTTGTACTTGAGACTTGCTTGACTGGACATGACTTGACTGGACAGTATTAGACCATAGGGTAGGAAGAAAATTACCACTATATCAGGCTATATATATATATGTATTTATCAACTTGTATATCCATAGTTTTATATATGGGATTTGGCTGTTACTATACTAGTTTAGCCTCATTTTTATATAGGGACTTGGATGGTGTAGAATTATGAAAATTTTCAACTGAAGACATCCCTTCGCCAAAGCACAGAAGATGCAAAAGACTGAGGCTCAGTGCTAAAAAGACAAAATAGAAGATATGGAGAGAAGTTCCTTTATTGTCATGTCTACCAAAGTCTAGTACAGACACATCAGGACTATACATCAGGACTATACATAAGGGACTAATTCTGTTCTTCTACAAAGGATTTAGTACAGATTCGACAGAGCCTAGAGGGATCTACAAGGGATTCAGTCTTCGTCGAAGCGCAGCCTTCCTTCTTCTCGACATGCACGCTGGAAGATTGATCTCCATCAAAGCATGTTCTAACTTTCTTGTGGGCGCAGCCTCTCAGAAGCATATTAGTTAATCAACACTTTGAAGAAGACAGAGCCTTCAAGCCAGAGGCGCAGCCACCTGTCTGCGCCAACCTTAGAAACAAGATGGTGGTAGGCCCCCCTCCCATTCTTTTACTTTAAAGAAGCCAGAGCCTTCACGCCAGAGTCGCAGCTACCTGCCTGCGCCAATCTCAGACACGCAAGGGTGTCATACCCTTCTCTTCACAGCCAACGCCTTCATTGTTCAGAGGCGTAGCTACTTACCTGCGTCCGCATGAAATACAGGATGGTGATATGCTCACACCATCTCCATTCCTACGATGCAGTCGTCTGCTCCGGTTCAGAAGCTTAAGTCACTTCTCTACAAGAGACTTAGAAACTCCCATCGCAACCAATGTAATTCAGCTTGTTGCTCTAAAAGTACAGTAACCTCGCCAACCTGAAGCACAAGCCTACTTATCGCCAACAGCACAGTGACTCCGGTATCCCGAAACACAGCTTCTAAGTTGCTAGCTTCTGAGTTGCTCTATATGTATAAAAGTCTCATCGTCATTCGAAGCCAAGTCCACTCGTCGCCTGAAAGCACAGAGGTTCCGTCGTCTTCCGAAGTACGGTCTACTCGTCGCCCCAGAAGCACAGCAGTACTTAGTCCTCACCAGAGGCACAAAAAGCATGGGTCCACCTAATTGGTTTGTTTAAACCATCGCTTTCAGAGAAGATTGGGATTAAATCATGATTGATATCATATCACATTGATTTAAATCTTAGACGAGGATCAATTAGACTCCAAATCTAGGATAAAATCTTAAGATTTACATGGCTGTATCCGAGTAAGCAAATTAGCATGCACCACGTGTCACCTTCTTCGGTTATGTTTATAACCACCAGAGATCTCGTTTGAGGGGAATCTCGATGTCCGCCACGTGCCATCACCACAGACGTCCACACCATACAATGACGGCAGATTCTTTCATATCTCAGGAACCCTAATACACATCGCATATGTGCTCGGTTCTCTATAAATAGAAGAAGTTATTCTTCCACCAAAGCATCGATAGATAGAGGGAAAATTGATAATCAACAATCTTGAAAAGGATCAACAATCTCTATCCACGAAGAGTCGACCACCCTCATCTACCGATCAACCAAAGAAAGAACCAACCAACCAACCATCTTCAAGAGATCTTCTCTTCCAGACAGCCTCTTAATCGGCGACCCCAGAGTCCCATCAAAGGCGCCAGAGAGCCATAGCAAGGTTGATTCGTCGTCAGATCATCAACGGAGTAAATGAGCCGCTGCAGTGCTTGATCTCCATCATCCCATTTTCCCTGAAATCTCTTCTCCCTGTACTTAGAATATTCTGTTTAGGACTTCCTTCTTTGTACACAGATACCTTATACGTTCAATAAAGCAAAAAGTTTTGTTCAACCTTTTATTATGTCGAACAGATGGTATTCTACTAGTATACATTTTATCAGAGCTTAGGTGGTTATCTACTTGATCTACTTGTATGCCCTTGGTCCCACGACACTGTACCATAGAGAAATAGCTTGCTAACGAGCTTGTGAGCCTTAATGGCTGAAGCCTGATATACCGAACATGTCCTCGCATGCATATCACTTAGTTGGTTATAGTAGTTACTCTTCTACATTTATATTTTCATTTATTGTTACTTTCGCATGTATATTATGTACCTTGCTATGTCCCCTGAGGATTTGGTGCTATCTAGGTTGTTGCTAAGTTGGCTTTATAGAATAGTTGGTAATTGATGGTTACATCTTCAAGATTTCAGGTATATTAGTAGTTGCATTTATCATATTCCTCTATTAACATATTTTATTATTATTGATTATTTTGCTGATATAGCCTAGTTTCACAAGCTTTACTTTTTTTATATGAGCTTGTTCTCACAGTTGTATTAAGGTCTGGCCAACTTTATTACATATTATCTTTCTTGGTTGTTTATTCTTGTGGAATCGGTGTATTAGTATTTGACCAGCATTTATACACTTGGTTCTCACTTGAGATGATTTTCTGTGTATTGAGATATAGTTGGACTTGCTAGATATAGTTAGATTTAACATCTAGACATCTTATACGCATTCGAGCTGGACTGGAGTCCACTTGATACATAGCTGGCATGTATATGCATTCTTAGTCTTACGTATTTTGCGACTGGGACGTTACATATTTTTTTAGCGGCCCATGCAGGTCTAGTTAGCCTTTTCGGTTACGTTACTGTACCGAACGGACATGCGAATAGGATTAGACTCTTAGGATTCTCAATCCATAACTCCTTGACAATTCTCTTAGAATTTCTCCACCGTTCTTGAACCTCCAATTTGCACTCAATTATTCTCCATTGCTTCTCACGTCATTGCCTCTTGTCCCTTCCTATTTCAGAGTGATGAATGATCGTGCTTTATAGAATTTATTATTATTTCTTAGGTAATTGGTTGCTTATTAAAAATTTGGTTACTTTATAGATATGAGGGGGTTGAGGATGTCGTATGCCATAGGTATATAGTGGCATTGATTTTTTTTGTAATTAGTGGGCAAGGGTTATAAAATTTTATGGCAACATGTGTTTTATGGGGTAGTATGAGCAAATGTGGGTAGACGTCCTCATGGGTGGTGTTGAACTAATCATTGAAATGATTTAAGAAGTATTTATGAATTTACAAACTTGAGAGGTAGGAGATTGGATTTAATTTAAAATTTTGAGGAGGTTATTATAAGATATGATCTTTTGTTTATGAAATATTGATAGTTTCTACGGTAGGTATAAGTGGTTTCGTCAGAGTCAAAGTAGAAAGAAATTTTTTGTGAAACACTTAGATAGTGGTTGAGAAGGCAATCAAGTAAAATAAGATTGAGAAATTTTAGCACTTGACTTCGAGAATTTTTAGAAAAGTAGATTATGGTTATTGAGTTAACGTAAAACAAAAAAAGAATTAGAGGATAGAGATTTGACAAAAGGAGAAAAGTGACTTGAAGATTGAATTTAAAATTTTATATAGAATTCATTTAAGAGATTTATAATTAGTGGATTGGTTAAAATTTTAGCTTGAGGAGCGAATCATCGATTTAAATTTTGATAAAAAAATTGAATTTAAATTTTAAAGGCTATAGAATTTGAAAATTCAAAATTTGGAAGATTGTTGATTACTAAAATTTTGAAAAAATTGTGGTAACAATAGACTTGCATTAAAAAAATTGAGAATTTTTAGGAATATTGATGAAATCAAATTTGAAGGATTAGAAATTGTTAAAGATTATTTTTACTTTATTTTAAGGCTTGAACAAATATATAGGACAAGACCTTTGAGGAAATTAATCAGTAGATTATAAGTTAAAGAGGATCGAGGATATAGTGATTAATTGACTAGTAATTAAGTTCTTGTCTTAATGGTTATTTTGTAGAGTAATTTGTACCCGTCAATCGTGCGACCCCGTTGGAACTTAACCCTTCCATTTCATTACTATTTGTTATACTCCAATTATTAATTTCGAGGATGAAATTTTTTAAGGTGGTAGATTATACGCCCTCTAATTTTTTATTTATTTTTTATTTTGTATTATTTAATATGATTATTTAGTATTAACTATATTTTATTTTCAATTATGACTATAAATACACTTTTCGTAGCTTTGACTTTTGAGCACAACATTGGCCAACTTATCGAAACAAATTTCATATTTGTGTTCTAGATGAGTCCACCTTCATGTATGAATATCATGTCTCACTCAAACATGTTCCCTTGCACTATATTTTCTTACACAAATTTAGAATCAAAATAGTCATTATAGCCTTCATCGTAAAATTCTATGAACTTTCCAAGTCCAATTTGAGACCCAATTTCGATCCAAATGTTCCGACCCAATATATGCTTTTGACTTATTTTGAGCCTACCACACATATGCCAATGGTGTTGCACTCAATTGAGTTGCCATGTGCTATTTATTTTCAAATGACACACAAAACCTGTTTAATAGACTTTTAGGTTCTATTTCGACTCGAATAAATTCTACCAGCCCAAAACTAGTTCAACAAGTCTACGTTGCACTAAACTATTAAATTCATTTTAGATTTATATTTATCAATTTAATAGAAGCCAATATTGATTAGATTCAATATATACACCACCTAATATACACCTTCAATATTAGAAAATCCGTCAAATCTTGTGGGTGCATCTTTGTATATCTTGCAAGTTGGACCACCAAACCATACCAAACTCCACCAAACCCATATTCTCTCAAATCCTAACCATTTAATCCTTCAAACATTTTATATAGATGCATATAAAGTGGCTAGCAACTCTTTAAACACTCCAAAACCGAAACTGCTCCCAGCCTTGGCCGCTGACACAACCTTGCGGTGTACAACAGTTTTGTACCCCTTTTCGACCTCCCATGACTCTCCACGAGTGTTCATTACGAAACTAACATGACCCTCTACCATCCTATCAACCCCTCATTCGTTCACAACACCTTCTAGTACCCCAAAATAGCCCAACAAGTCAACCAATACCAACAACACAATTCTGTACGAAGTACCAGGTTGGTTATCTTCCTCAATGTGTTTCATCTACTTTGTGATGTCCGTTTGACATGTAATTAAAACCAACTTTTAGACCTACATGTCTAATTTTATCTCCAATTGCCCATCCACGTGGTTCAGCACGGTTTGCCTGGGGCATCTGTTTTACTAACGTGTGTCCAGGCTGAACCAATTCTCTTGCATGCGAGTTTCCAACAACTTATAGCGCCCTCGATCACTCAAACAAAATTGGTAACACTCCTAATATCTTGTTCTATCATTCTAATATGCTTGTTGGTCATCACGTTGAGTTTTCATATTTCTAAAAATTCGTTTCCGTCGTACAAGTTATCGAACATTGATTTCGTCGAACTAATGTTGCGTTCGAACCCGAAGGTTCGTAAAAATTTTATAAAATGATTATTATTTTTCGTTTGTTGTATAAATCATATTTTTATTATTTATTAATTTATTCTAGATTTCATATTTATTTAACTTTTTTATTTTTGGGTTCATTCTGGTCGGATAGTCGACTAGTGTTAATACTAGTTTGGTATACTAGTTAGAGACTAGTTTTCTAGAATATATTTTAGTTAAAAAATGATTATTAATATTTATAGAAAATATCTCATAATTAAATATTATATTATTTGTTTTACAAAAATACTATTTTATCATGTTGATACTAGTTTTGATATAGTACTATATATTTGTTTTCTTGTATATATTAGACTAAAGTTGTTTTTAAAATATTTTAAATAAATTTTCAAAATTAAATATTATTTTATCGTGGTGACTTGATACTAAGTATGTTAAGTGTAGCTATATATGGTATGGTACTAGTCTAGTCATAATATGTTTAGTCGATGCTATATATAGCATGGTTGTAAATATAGTGAGTTTGTGACATCGATATGTCGTTGATTGGTAGTTTGTATATTTATTCTAGGAATGCAAGACGGTGTGACCAAGAGTATCGGAGTCGGACCGCAGTATACACACTTTGTAACCACCACTTTTCTAAAATAAGGATAATTTTGAAACTTTTGTAAATTGATCACGTTAATGATTTATTGGTGAATTTAGATTATTTTTATACCATTTAATTAGATGTATTATGATTTTGGCCTTTTGCTAGTGTAACCTTAGAGCTACTTAGCTTAGAGACTAACCATAACCATGGAGACCTAACCATGTGATTAGATTAGCTAATTACCACTTTTTAGGCTAAGGGTATTTGGTCATTTGTGATATTTGAATTTTAATTAATTAATAATATGCTAATTGAAATATTAAGCCTTAACCTAGAAGTAACCCTAATCTAGATATGATCATGAGACTAGATATTTTATTAGTAGCTTTCAGCTAGATGACAAGGTTAGTAATATTTACATATTATGGCTAAGTAGATATTTAGCTTCAAACCCACTTGTCATGACCACCCAACAAGATGATTAGGACTAGCCTAATTGAACTTTAGTTAGTCTCTAGCTAGATTAGAAGAATTAGTTAGAAGGCTTAACTAATTCTTTTAATTAGGAAGAGAGGTTTAATCCCTAACTTGTTATGACTAAAGAGAGGGGTGTAGTGGACCTTTTTCCTTGCCGAAAACCCTAATCCTAACATCATATGGCAGTCCACATTTTTATAAAATCCCACTTCATCTTCTTCCTCTTTCCATTTTCATTTCAAGTCCCAATTTAGGAGCTTTTTTCCCCAAATTGCTCCTACACCCAAATTTTCTTCCAATTTAAGCCAAATTTGTTTTATTCTCTCCTCCTTGGAGGGAGAAGCCTCTATTGGCTAGCTAAGAAGGGATTGGAAGAATTTGGAGCCTTGAAGCTTGGTGGAGATCTAGATCTAGGAATTTTATATTGGTAATCCATCTCCCTTTTGTTATGAGCTCTCTAAACCCTTCAATTTCATTTCAATAGTGTAACTACATTCATTTAGGACCCTATTTGCATTAGGATAACATTAGAGAAGAGTTGAGGCTCTCTCCTTCCTATTTGAAGGTTTTTCCTATTTTATTTTGATACAAATTGGGGAAAATCGAATTTGTGACCACCAAGTGTTCGATACGTGTCCCCAAAGAAACTTTTGTGTCCTTTTTGAGTCGAAATTGGGTGTTTGTGTCCTAAATAGGATACGTGATATTGTATCACAGTTTCTCATGATACTCATGGTTAGATTTGGGTATATACATGTGTTTCTTTTGTTCCAAAACAACCAAAATTCGTCATAATATTTATCCACGTTTTTAGTAGCAATAGTAACTTAGAAATGTTATAACTTTTAGCTTAGAACTCCGATTAATCTCCCTTTTTTTTAAAAGAACCGTATCAAAGTTATCTTTCCAAATATGTATTTTAATTGGCCAAAATCATTCTACAACTTTCTATAAAACTGTTTGAGTGTCAGCTGTACGAAAGACGAAAGCGTTTCGATGTTTTCGCGATTTCGGGAACTTCCGGACATGAAAATGCGATCCGTTTGAAGTTTTGGAAAGCTAACACGAAGAGATATGACATTATTTAATCCTAGAATTTAGAGAAGGCCTAATTGGTACAGTATTAATTTTAAGTAGAAAAGTTACTATACGACATAGATATTTTATGTAACCTATGAGCCTATGTAGTATGGATATTAAGTGAATGTAGGTATCATAAGTTGTCGAGTATATGTATGATATAGTATAATTATATATATATATTATTGTTAGGTAATATGTGCTAGTTAGTGTGTGTTAATGTTGATACAAGTGGTTATTAAGTGAACAAAATATAGATGGTTATGTGTTAAGGTATTAAAGTTTTGGATAAGGTACTAGTGTGATACTTGGGTACCATGAGGATATTGGTGTCATGACACTAAAGTATCATAAGTAAGGATAAGTGAGTATTGGAACTTGAGTAAGGTATCCTATTTGTTATCAAGTATTAGTATTAGAGTTAGTTGATAAGTATCTAGGAGGATAAGGTATTTCTCCAGTTACTAAAATATTGGGTATTAGAACTAGGTAATAGATAATATCAAGATGTCAAGTGCCAAGAGTAGGATGAGTGAGTCCATGTGTGTATGATTGGTAGGGTATGCTAAGCATATGATATCTTGGGACAATTTTGATTGGTAATGGAATAGAATGGTATATTGATATATAGGTATATAATATAGGTAAAAGGTAAATGTTAAATATGGGTAAAGGACATATTGGTATATGTTATGGATAGATAAAGATAATGGTATATGTGACATGCATTGGATACATCTATGGATATATAAAGTGTAAATTGGCTAAAATAATCTTAGATAGTAGGTAACAAGTAGGGATGTAAGATATATATATGAGTATTGGAATATAGATATATGTATAGACATATGTTATATGAGTTTAGATATTCCTATATAGTTATATAGGTTGGTCTATATATCCTATATGTATAGTTATATATATATATATATATATATATATATATATATATATATATATATATATATATATATATATATATTATATATTTTTTTTTCAACGCAACAACATTTTATAGAAAATATAAAGGGGGCTCTAGAAGAGCATTACAGACAGGTACGGGCCAGAAGACAAAAGGGCCCAAACTAACAAGGTGATAAAATTCCTAAACAGGTGAATTCAGAAATTCAAAATTTCGAAAATTCGAAATATCGCAATACAACGAAATTTCAAAGATTTTTAAAATTTCGAACACCGAATTTTCAAACGGAGTGGGACCGTTGACCACGGCAACGGGAGTCCCTAGGAGGGTGGTGCGGGAACGCAGCCCGAAGAGGAGGGTACGCATCCCGATGGGAGGAAAAAAAGCATATATATATATATATAAATATATATATAAATATATATATATATATATATCATTTGTTTTTTTTAACAAAGAAAAAATGAAACGACGCTAACGCGTCCCCCTGCGCTCGAGAACCGAGGGGGGGAAACGTGCGCGGCCCATGGGCGCGCGGCTCGAGGGCGCGTGTCCCGAGCGGGGGCTCTGCTCGAGGCAGCGCGAGGCGCGAAGACCGGCTAGCACGCAGCCCGGAGCGACACCGCCGGAAAGGGAGAGCCTGGCGCGGGCGCTCCGGCGAGGGGCCGAGCGGCGGGTCTCGGAGGAGGGGGGCGGAGATCTAAGGAGGAGAAGGGGGAGGAGGCGGAGAAGGTCGCCGGCGGCGGAGGCCACGGCCAATTGCGGGGAGGAGGGAGGAGACCTCGGCCATCTGCCTCCCCTCGCGCAGCGCACAGCCCAAGGGGCAGAGCAGCCCCGGAGGGGTGGGGGAAACTCAGGGGACGGGGTAGAGGGGCCAGGGGTCGCCGGCACTGGAGGCCGGAAGGGGGCGGAGCACGGAGGACCGACGACGGGGAAGGGCGGGGGACCTCCTGGGGGAGGGAGAAGAGGACGGGCTCCGGGCGGATAGCGGCCAGGAAGGCCCGCAGGGGCGTCGGCTAACAGACCGGGGGGGGGGAAGGCCGTCCGGCCGGAGACGGAGGGAGCGCCGGAGGGGGGTGGAGAGGTTGGGAGCCACCGACGACAGCGCCGTCGAGAGGACCGGCGCTCGGGGGGGAAAACCCGAGAGGGGGGGCCAGTCCTGGGCCTTCGGGAGGCACGGCCATGGGGCCGATGGTGGAGC
Source organism: Iris pallida (assembly GCA_029216955.1). NCBI lineage: Eukaryota > Viridiplantae > Streptophyta > Magnoliopsida > Asparagales > Iridaceae > Iris > Iris pallida. Next base: position 17,224,947 of record JANAVB010034417.1, read on the forward strand.
TCGCAGAGTTGGGCCACCGCGAGAGGGGGTGGGAGACATCGGCTGGGGAGGACGCCGCCGAGAGCGGGAGGGCAACGCCGGCCCAGGCGGCAGGCGCAGAAGAGGGGTTCGCCGCGGGGGAACCGAGCTCCGGGAGGGCTGGCGGGGGGGCAGAGGGGGGGGAGCTGGAGGAGGGGCCACGACCGAAGAAGTAGTGGCGACGGTGGAAAGGTGAAGCGGACGCCGGCTGTCGTCGAGGAGGGAGGATCCGAGGCCACCCGAGCCCAGGATAGAGGGAGGGCAGGGGCACCGGAGGGCGGTGAGGCTGGACCAGTCCGGAAGAGGAGATGGCCGGACAGTGGGGAGCCCTCGACCGAGGGTGGGGGCGGAACCACGAGGACTGCGATGGACGGAGTAGGAGGACGCAGGCTCGGTGGAGGGGCAGCCGAGGGGGGGCGACCTGGCCTCGTCCCGGAGCTGCGCGGCGCCTGCGGCGGGGGCGCCGAGGGCGCCGGAGACGGCGCCGCGGAGGGAGATGGTGGCGACAATTAGGGCAGAGGGGCTGCCACGGCGAGGAGGGGCGGGGAAGAATTCCGGCGGACGTCGGCGTGAGAGGCCAGGGGCGGCCCACCACGGCGGCGGCCACCAGGGGGCCGGCCACCCCCCGAGCGCTCCCAGGGAGCTGAGCAGCTCCACATAACTGCTCTTCTATATATTATATATATATCTATATATATATCTATATCTTT
>JANAVB010034417.1:17269360-17284360 GCA_029216955.1 Iris pallida
TTGATAAAGTAGAATTATGATTAATACTATGATAATAAAATAAATAATAAATAATTATTATTTATTATTATAGTATATTATAGTTATGATTAAACAATTAAATTATTATTATAATTATAAAAATATATGATTAACAAATTATTAATTAAGCTATAATGATGATTATTGCTTTAATTAATTTTATATATATTAAAATTAATAATAAATAATAAATTATTTATACCAATGAAATTATGTTTAATTAAAATTATAATAAAATAGTAACAATATTTATAATTAATATTATAATTAAATATTTATCTATAAATATTAATTAAAGTATAGTTAGGATAAATAAATTATATAATTATATAAATAAATTATTATATCAAGATTATAATTATAATAATAAATTAATTAAATTTTTTTTTATTAAGATTATAATTATGATTAATCAATTATTAATTAAGATTATATAAGACTATGATTATAATTAAGATTATAATAATTATGATTAATAAATTATAATAATTATGATTAATAAATGTATAAATATTAAATAAGATTATTATAAAATATTAAAATAAATTATAATTACTAAATTATTAATCAAGATTTAATTATAATTAATAAATTATTAAAAAGATTATAATTACGAATAATAAATTACTCAATTATTAATTAAGATTATAATGAAAGATTATTAAATTATAAATTATTAACTATGATTGCAATTGTGATTAAAATATTAATAATTAAGATTATTATAAAATAGTAATTAATGAACTATTAATTAAGATTATAATAAGACTAATAAAAGTTTAATTATGATTATAATTGAATATTAATTAATAAAATTATTAATTAAGATTATAGTTATGATTAGTAAATGACTATAATTATGATTATAGTTATGATGAATTAAATTGTAAATATTAATTAAAATTATTATAAAATATTAAATACTAAGTATTAGTTAAATTATAAATTTAGATTATAATTATGATAAATAACTATAAAAAAAAATTAATTTTAAAACAATAATAATGACTAATTTTAAAATTATAAATTAAATTTTTTAAATAATAATTGTAAAAAAATTAATATATAAAACATAACGAATTATAAGGAATTAATTATTAGTTTTAACTAAATATTTAATATAACAACAAAATTATTAAAAAATAACTATTTTTTTCTCCAAAATCCAACTTTCCTTCAATCCAAATTTTGGATTTGTTATACTTTCATATCTAAATCCATCTGCAACCAACATAGGATTCCATGGATTTAACTCCAAATCTATAAAATTCTAAAATCCACTCCAAATACGGTTTACCAAACGGACCCTTATGTACAAACAAAGCTTTACATGGATTTAGGACTTGATTTTGGATTCGAATATAGATTCGGATTGGTGTGAAAAAAAATTATTTGGTTTCAGTTTTGAAATACTAAAAAAAAATTATTCAGTTTAGGCTCTCTTTCAAATAAAGATGTTTATTTAATTTATGGAAATTAATCTGAATTCTAGTTGTTAATCGCCAAAATCAAGTCCAAAATATTAAGATCTCGTAAGGTCAGATTTCTGCAACCAAATGCAATTGCTTAATGCATCTTATATGCTATTTATATATCTAGAAGCCAAACTTCAGAATATAGAACATGATATGAAGTCTTAAAACTTACTAATACATAGAAGGTTGAGAAAACAAATCTGTTGCCCCAGCAATAAAAAAGAAATAAATGATGCTATAAAGTTGCTTGTTGACAAGAATTGCTACATAGGAATGAGACATGATATAGAGGAGAAAAAAATAAGATGATGATAAAAAAATAATGGAATAGAAGAAGTATACAAGTTGTGAAAAAAAATAATGCTATAGAGTATACCAGCTCTTCCAGTTGATCCATCTCTCGATGTTACAACTAACGAAGTTCGAAAAATCTAACCCTTCTCTAATTGAATCACTCCCCTTCTTTAATTCTTTATATTGTCATGTATCTTAAATAGATAGATTACAACTTAGAGCCCAAGCCGAACAACCAACTTTTACATGGGAATAATTTTCAATTTTGTGTCTCGATCAGTTAATCGATCGATATGACCAATATCTTTTTTAGGCTTGATTTTGAAAGCAAGACATCTCCAACAACCTTCACTAACCGCAACCACTAGGCCACCCCTATTGGCCCATGACTAATTATTATTATTAATTTGCATCGATAAAATTTGTGCATGACAATCAACGCCGGTTTTTTATCGATCCAAGACAAAGCATTTGCAGCCAAAAAAAGATAGAAAAAGTTAGAAAAAGATATCATTGGCCCATGACCAATTTTATAATATTACTGCATAGACTTGAATGACTGCAAGAATAAATATCAATTTTGAAAATTTGTAATCTACGATAAAAAGTAAAAATTAGTTACTTATAAGGGTGTATTTATCAATTTTAATGATTAATAAATAAATTTAATGATTAATAAAAATTAGTTAATTTTAATCTATGCATAAAATTCTAAAAGCTACTGTGTTTGATTGGGTTTTTTCTCATCGAAAATAATATATTACAGATTTTCTACCAATTGTAGTATTTGATAGCTTATATTTTTATGAAATATTTTCTAAAAAACTATCATTTTCCATATTTTTCTCCAAAATGGTGGAAAATGAACCTTGTCCAACACATAGGAAAATATCATTTTCCATAGAAAATGATATATTTTTGTCGAAGATAATGACATTCAAACACCAAATTATTTTTTCCATAACAAATTTTGAAAATTCTATGGAATTGTTTCCCAGGAAATAATTCTGTGGAAAACTTATTTTCCGTCTTGCAATCAAACGCACAATAGTGTTAGGTGTTATACCATATGCATGTATTTCTAGTACTTATCCATAAAAAATATCGATTAATCTCTGTGTACGATTAAATGTCTCAAAATATCCACCATTTAGTTACGCAATTTGATGAAGCGTAACTCCAAAAGATGAATCCACCAGAGAAATTGACTGAATATCCAAGAGAATTTTTTAACGCAAAATCTACAAATTCTGCCAACGTCATTTGTTAAATTTATTCAATCATATATTCTAAATCACAATTTTTGTCTAGTCGCACGGGTCAAACCTAAACCCACTAAAAAATTAAATTCAATCCATAATCAACAATTCACATTATATCTTCTATTCCCTCCAACAACCAATGAAATCGTGTAGAAAATAGAGGAATAATGTATGATATGTTTTAGACATTTAAGTATGTTTATAATGTTTTTATCAATTAGGAATTTTGGATCGATGTAAAATATTAATTATTACTCAATTTAAAATTCAAATGAGTAATACTGCTGCTTAAATCCTTATTGTGTATTAAAATTAACAAAAAAAAATCAAATTAGACATTGAACTTTGTAACGGTTATATACATGTTATTGTGAAATCAACATGCTGTAATAGTTATTTATTCTTTCGGCAATGGTTATCATAACCATTGTCATTTAACAAAAAAATTACAACTAATCGCACAAAATCATCGCATAATCATTACAAATAAAAAGCCCAATCGGAACAAGTTACAAAAAGCGTTAGACAACCGTTGCTAACATAGAACTTTTTATAAGGCTTTATGTAAGTTTTGCAAAATATTAACATATTTGCAACAATATTTAAAACCCTTGCATAACCATTGCAAATTCAACTCATTCTGGTAACACTTCCATAAAAAGTTGCTTGACCATTGTTAAAAGGAAAAAAAATAGTAAGAATTTTGAACCATTGTAAAAGGTCTATTAGGTTACGGTTAATCTCTAACTGTTGCAAATAATTTAGTTTATAAACCGTTATGTCAGTCGTTACTAAACTGTTGTAAATTATAGTTCCAGCAACACACATATAACCATTGCACTAAAACTATTATGAAATAGGATAATTCTTGTAGTGTGCATAGTCATCGAATACATCTAAGAGAAATACAACCCTTAGGCTGCTCAAGTGGGGATCGTCCTCCACTTTAGATTTGAAAGCTTTTTTACAGTATAGACCGATACCGATACGATACCACCGATACCGATATATATGATTTTTTCTAATTCGTTATCGTCGCTACCGATACTAATCGATACGGACGTTGGGAGTCTCTTTCCAGTCAATTCAACAAAGATAATTGAACAAAAATGTCCAATCATTAGGTGTAAAGCATAGTAAGTTGTCAAAGCATATAATAAAGAAAATTATTTATCTCAATGATTAAGCTTTAGAAATTTTGATAGTTGTTAGATATTTTTAGTGATTCATTAATTAAATATATGACATAATCTAAGCTAAAGCATCATTTGAAAGAGTAAAATAGAGTTTGAGGAGTCATGATTTTTACAAGAATGAAGATTACAATGAGCAAGAAGCTATTATATTAAGCTTGTCTTTCGAAGCCATGGAGGGATGGGTTTCAGCACATGACATATCCATTTAATCATGAGATGCTACCAAGTGAGGTATCGACCTAATAAGACCAACATTTCAAATAATATCATCCTATAAGTATTTTAATATAAATTTACAATATTGTTCAAATATTATGAAATACACATCTTTTACAACATTTTTAAAGGATGTTAAATAAAACCATTTACAATGTTCTTAAACATTGTAAAATGATATGACATACACAACATTTATAAAGTGGTAAAATAAAATTAATTTTATAACATCAAACAAACATTGTAAATATAAAATTTGCAACATTTGATAAACGTTGTTGAATATGACATTTTTACAATATTTTAAATACATTGTCAAAATAAATAAATTTGACAACTTTAAAAAATGTTGTCAAAATTAATAAATATTACAATATTAATAACACGTTGTTGAGGATAGTAATACACAACTTTTGTTAATGACCATTGTAGAAGCCTTAACTTTTGAATATAAACGTTGTTTGCACATGTATTTTACAACGTTTTTATTTTAAAAGTTGTAGCAGACCCCCCTTTTTAACAACGTTTTAGGAAGTGTTGTAGATGGAACGTTGTAAAAGAGATTTTTTTCTTGTAGTGGGCCTGCATGTGAATTGTGCGATTGCTATCAGACACGATCAGACATTTTGGGATATTTTGGGTATATTTACATGTCTATTAATGTACTTTTCCGTTCGACTAGTACTCATGGATTCAACAAGTCACGAACAGGGTATACATGCATGTCACAAAAAATAACATGTAAAGAATCCATAACTACTCTCGCGTCCAGTAGACGACCTCTTCCGCTCGTCCCCTTTGTCAGTTGTTTGATCAGTATACTATGACCAACTACTCTCATGTTGAACCTGTTTCACTCTTCTGAGAGAAAACTCAAGCAAAGTTAGGCCTTCAGAAAGCCAGAGCTAGTCTAACAACTACCGATTCTTCTCACCCTGGGGGCACTGAACAAACCTATCTTAACCTAGGATATACAATCATGTCAAGAATCAACCGAATATCATATAAAGCACTACTAAATACATGAATTATAGAGGCGATCAAATATGAAAAATATCAGAAATGTACTCGCTTGAGGTCCTTAGCTGATGAAACCGATACTACCAACCACTCCAATGAGCCACAAAAATTCAACTCGCACAACAGTCCCCGGATGCCAAAATAGATATTACCAACGAGTTTGGTATAAAATAAATATCTAAGAATGCCTGCCCAAAAGTCCAATTCTGGACACAGCAGTAAAATCGTAATTTTGGGTCATAACGATGTCCGTCGTTGGACCCGCTTTGTACCGAAAAGCAAACCAGTAACTATGATCTCTAAAGTCGTCAAACTACATGTCTACGGGTCCAGTTTTTCAATATGAACCCAACCTTATGTCCAAAGTTGGATTCCGACGGGCCGTGCACAAGTTCTCACGTTGGATCGGATCACGAGCCCGCCAAAATAGCGTTCCAGTCGACCTTCTCAGAATCGGACCAAACTTTGCTCACAGGACCAAAATATGACATGGTCCTGTTGGCACAAGTTTCGTCTCGAGATGACGAACATGCACGATGTTATGTGCTAATTTACAAAAGGGCCGATACGGGGTATCTCGACGGATACGCCACGGTTTCGTCGTACACGCACAACGAAATTGAGTTCCATCGAATCCCATACATCAACAACATCCATATGCGTCTTTCGATGCTCATGGGTAGTGACCACGTCGCCCAGTTTGTTGGGACACACGTTGTATCGAAAATTTTATCCTATATTTTAGTTTTTGAAATCAGATTTTTCCTAAAATTCACAAATGATTTACTTTCTTTACAGAGGGTGTAAATTAAATCAACATGAAGGGCTTTAATCTCCTATATGTTGTCTACAAGTCTATTCAAACCGATTTCCAAAACTCACAACATACTGGTAGCAAATCGACCGCAAATAGGAGACGTTGGGACAGTTAGTAATGTTCAGTAAATCAAGTTATTCTAGATTGTGGAACTCATTTTTTCATCGCACATGATGCGAATTAACATGAACTATTTGAAGGAAAAAATAGGCGTATAGGTTGTGAACATACCAAGTCAAGTGGTTCGTGAAACGATCCACTATATGCGACAAGATGTCGCTACAAAGTTGGGCTCGCAACTGTACTATTACTGCTGCAACTGCTGCCGCTGCTGTTTTCGTATTGCGTGCAGCTTAGCCGACGACTGACGGCCCATGCGACAGTGCACGGTCGTGGGGTGGCCGCCCAGGGGATACTACGGATTAGGTTAGGGTTTGGTTTTTGAGGTTTTTCTCCCATACCTCTCTCTCTCAATTTATAAAGTAGGGGTCGGCTCTGTAGTATCATTAGGATTCGGTCTGTGTGGGTTGTGTGGTCTTTGTGGGTTTTTAGCTTTTTTTTTCTTTTTAGTATATATATATATATATATATATATATATATATACATATATATGTCACGCCCCAGAACCAGAATACTGGAGAGCGGGGGGCAGACATAGCCAGCTACGTATAGTGAAATGGAAACCACCTCGATATACGGTCACGATTGTCTAGAGATATGAGGGTTTACTACAAGCCAACAGTCTCTTATGGTCATGAACGAGCCTAATGTCTCAATCACAAGCAAGTAAGTAAGGTCGTAAGATGTATGATCATTAAATATATAATAATAAGGCGTCCCAAATATTACATATTCAGCTGATCATGAAGCTAGTCGTACAAAATGCGGGACTAGCAAGAGTTAAGTCATACATTATCAACCCTAGGATTTGTTAATCATGTTTACAGCCCGTAGGCAGACAGTAAGTAAAGTGCATCGAGCTAACAGGTGCTCGTCGGCTAAACGCCTCAAAAGAATAACTTTTACAATAGAGTGAGCGAAACAAAATAGAAAACCCACTCGTAGCCCGGGTTCCTTCTAGTCGCTACCATTGGGCTGGAAGCTTGGTAGATCCTCGGAAGCTGCTCCAAAATCTGGCCACACAAAACCAGCTGGGTCAACCCCAGAAAGAGCAAGTGCCACAAGGGGGCCACGAAATAAGAACAAAAGCCAGCAATTAGCACAAGAAAGTCTAATATTAAAACTAGAATTTACGAAAATATGTCAGGATGATATATGACGAGACAACCATGGGACTATTCCGATAGCCAGGTTACAACCCGTAAACCAAACAAGGACCAGGATTGTAACCCTTCATCTGAATAGAACTTGGTTTCCCACCATTTATCGGCAAGATAATAATGCAAGAAATCAAGACAGGGAGCAATCTTGTACTGGATCAAGACATGGCTAAACTGGTTATACCTCATTCAATCAATCACGGCCAAGCAATACTACGGCTTACTACTTTAACTAACTAGGGTTATCACAGGCCTAATTACTAACAAGATACGGTGAGATTGTTCCACAGCCACAAGCCCTGCAGACCATCCAGGTTACCCAGGTCAAAAATTAGGGGTTGAATTCAGGTGGGTACATCGTCCGGAAGATAAATGTACCCTTAGGTGACTTAGAGGGTGCAACACACGACGGTGTGCTGGAAATGTGCCCTACTCGACGGCAGGCTACAGATCCCAAGAGCGCCCAGGTAACGGGATTGCCAGTAGCTGTGTCATCTCTTCATGACTACTGAGTTATTCTAGTTATTAACCTTAATCCATTTTAGTAGGTACTCCTGATCGTGGTACTCAGGAGTCCCTTCCTAGACATGATGCAAGACAGGACAAGTGAATTTAACAAGCAAGCAAGAAAGAACTACCCACGGTGTCAAGACAAGTCAAGTTAAGTTAGCCGTCGCAACAGTATTAAGATAAATCATGTCAGGGTACTTGTCAGGAGTGCGCCACGACGGACCACTATCATGTCAGGTTAGTCATGTCAGGAGTGCACCACTACGGGTCACTGTCGTGTTATGCTAGTTCCTTGTCATACCATGCCATGTACAATAGTCATTCTAAACATATTAAGTAAAATCAAGTTCATGACAAAAGGCGTAAGGATATAAAATGGGCGTAAAATATCTAATAAAATATCAATATACAGGGCTATAGAAGAGCCAAGCTTAAAGAAATAAGACCCAAACTCCAAGAGCCAATGGGTTAAGCAAGGGGTTCAGGGTGCAGCGTACGCACAAGACACGCACGCAGGAGAGCTGCACACGCACGCAGGAGAGCTGCGTACGTGAAAAGTCACGTACGCAGGAGAGGAAAAGTCACGCACGCATGAGAGCTGCGTATGTGAAAAGTCACGCACGCAAGAGAGGAAAAGTCACGCACGCAAGAGAGCTGTGTACGTGAAAAGTCACCCACGCAGGAGAGCTGCTTACGTGAAAAGTCACGCACGCAGGAGAGGAAAAGTCACGCACGCAAGAGAGCTGCGTACGTGAAAAGTCACGCACGTAGGAGAGGAAAAGTCACGCACGTAAGAGAGCTGCGTACGTGAAAAGTCACGCACGCAGGAGAGGAAAAGTCACGCACGCAAGAGAGCTGCGTACGTGAAAAGTCACGCACGCCAGAGAGCAGCGTACGCAAAAGTCACGCACGCAAGAGCGCAGCGTACGCGAAAAGTCACGCACGCCAGAGAGCAGCGTACGCGAAAAGTCATGCACGCAAGAGAGCAGCGTACGCGAAAAGTCACGCACGCCAGAGAGCTGCGTACGTGCAAAAGCACGCAAACAGAGAGCTGCGTACGCATAAAAACACGCACGCAGGGTCTGGGTCTTCTTCTCCATGGCTGAGAAGAAGCTCCAATGGCTCCAAAACTTCAAGGCATCACAACTTGGCCATCCGAACTCCAAATCCAGATTTCCAAAGTTCTAACCAGGGTGGAATTGAACTCTCTTCCACATGGAAGCATCAAAACCAATAAAAATCCAACTTAAGTAGATCAAAACCATACAAAACCGAAAATAGAGAAAAACTTAGATCTAGAACAAAGGTGACTCCAAATCACAAAATGCTATGTTCTAATGTTGATCACCATGTCCTAAACTAACAAATGGACAAATAAAAGAGGGTTCTCATGTGGTGGCAAGGTGCACTTGCCTATGGGTGGGTGTTGTGGAGAGGAAGGAGAAGAGTGTTGTGTAGAGGAAGAAGAAGAAGAAATTAATGGAGGTTTATGAGGAGAGAGAAAAGGTTGGTGGAGTTTTAAAGAGGGTGGAATATGGTGTGTTGAGGGTGGAGCATAGGCTAAGGTGTTCCAATACATTAAACCAAACCAAACCAAACCGAGCCATGACAAAACCTAAAATACGAGAAATACCAAAATTCCACAAGTTGAAAAAAAATAAAAATACATGCCAAAATCCAAATACGAGTATAAATACGAAATACAGGAAATACAGGAAATGAGGGTGACAACTCTACCCACCTTAAAAGAATTCCGTCCTCGAAATTTAATCAAGGAGCTAGAGATTGTCACGACAAGTTACGCTAAGCACAGGCAAGTTACACTAAGCAGTTCAATCATACAATCATACAATGCAAGCAAGGAAGGGAAAATATAAGGCATAAGAAAGACATTATACCTCACGAGTCAAACAGGTAGGGATATCGCGATCGGATGTCGTCCTCACGCTCCCACGTTGACTCACCTAGAGAGTGATGACCCCAAGCAACACGGACTAATTTAATAGTCTTGTTCTTGAGTGTCTTCTCCCTCCGGTCCAATATAGACACGGGCCTCTCCTCATACGAAAGGTTGGTACCAACAACCAATTCCGAATGGTCTAGGATATGGCTCGGGTCCGGAATATACCGTCGTAATTGGGACACATGGAATACATCATGCACCTCACTTAACGACGACGGAAGAGCGAGACGATAGGATACATCTCCTACTCGCTCTAGAATATCGAACGGCCCTATATACCTAGGACTAAGCTTTTCCCGTACGCCGAAGCGAATGACGCCACGGTTAGGCGAGATCCTAAGGAATACATGGTCGCCGACAGCAAATTCTAAGGGACGCCGATGCGCATCGGCCCAATGGCGCTGGCGGTCCTGGGCAACTCGGAGGTGATCTCTGACCTTCCTGACCACTTCAACCGTCTGGGAAATCAATTCGGGCCTGAGCATCTGCCTCTCCCCGACATCGTCCCATACTAGCGGGGATCTGCACTTCCTGCCATAAAGAGCCTCGAAAGGTGCCATCTGGATACTGGCCTGATAACTGTTGTTGTACGAGAATTCCACCAGGTGCAGATGATTCTTCCATAAACCACCGAAGTCAAGGGTACAGGATCTCAACATATCTTCAAGGGTCTGGATTGTGCGCTCTGATTGACCATCCGTCTGCGGGTGATAAGCTGAGCTGAACTGGAGACGAGTCCCCAAACTCTTCTGCAAGCTGCGCCAAAAGTGTGATGTGAATCTTGAATCCCTGTCCGAGGTGATGCTGACTGGCACACCGTGAAGCCTGACGATCTGCCTGAGATACATCTCTGCTAACTGCGCCGTCGACTGTCCAACTCTGAATGGGAGAAAGTGTGCCACCTTGGTAAGCCTATCCACAATCACCCAAATAGCATCTCTGCCGGCCGGAGATCTGGACAATTCGGTCACGAAATCCATGGTTATATGTTCCCATTTCCATTCTGGGATCGGTATGGGTTGAAGAAGTCCAGCGGGCCTCTGATGTTCAGTTTTAACCTGTTGGCAAACCAAACACCGAGAGACAAACCGGGCTACCTCCCTCTTCATGCCATTCCACCAGAAATGCTGACGAATATCACGGTACATCTTCGTACCACCCGGATAAATAGAATATTGTGAACTGTGGGCTTCTGCCATGACTTCCTGTCTGATATCTCCACTGGGTACACAAAGACGAGTGCCGTGCCGAAGTGTACCGTCTTCATGGATACATAACTCTGGCCTTCTTCCTGCTTTACACTCTGCTCTGAGTCGCTGGATCTTGGAATCTGTTGACTGCGCCACCCGGATTCTCTCAACTATGCTGGACTGAACCTGTAGGCTGGCCATCAATGCCACGCTGGTTGGAAGAACCACTTCAATTCCCATCTTCTGAAGATCTGCCAATAATTCTGGTTGCGCCGTCAGGAAATAAACTCCGGCTCTCCTGCTCAATGCATCTGCTACAACGTTGGCCTTCCCGAGATGATACTGCAAATCCACATCATAGTCCACCAGTAGCTCGAACCATCTTCTCTGCCGCATATTAAGGTCCTTCTGGGTGAAAACATACTTCAGGCTCTTATGATCAGTAAAGATCTCCACTCTATCTCCGTACAAGTAGTGTCTCCACAACTTCAAAGCAAACACTACCGCCACCAATTCCAAGTCGTGGGACGGGTAATTCTTCTCATGATCACATAGTTGACGTGACGTATAAGATATTACCTTCCCATGCTGCATCAAGACACACTCCAATCCTCTGCCTGAAGCGTCACAATAAACTGTGAATCCTCCGGTCCCATCTGGAAGGGTGAGAATGGGAGCCGTTATCAAACCTCGCTTCAACTTCTCAAATGATTCCTGACACTCTGCTGTCCAAACAAAAGGCACATCCTTGCAGGTCAACTGGGTCATCGGTGCTGAAATCCTTGCAAAATCTGAAACGAACCACCGGTAGTAGCCGGCCAATCCAAGAAAGCTGCGAACCTCTGCCACTGAGCTGGGTACCGGCCATGACTCGATAGCCACAATCTTCTGGGGATCCACTTCCACTCCTTCTCGGGTAATGATGTGACCCAAGTATGATATACGATCAAGCCAGAACTCACATTTACTGAACTTGGCGTACAACTGATGCTCCCTAAGCGTCTGGAGGACGACTCTGAGATGCTGCTCATGCTCTGCTTCACTCCTGCTGTAGACCAGGATGTCATCTAGGAACACGATCACAAATTGATCCAAGTAAGGCATGAAAATGCAATTCATGAGGTCCATGAATACGGCCGGCGCATTGGTCGCTCCAAAGGGCATAACAAGGAACTCTCAATGTCCATACCTTGATCTGAATGCTGTCTTCGGGATGTCCTGCTCTCTGACTCTGATCTGGTGGTATCCCGACCGCAAGTCGATCTTCGAGAACACTGAAGCCCCTCTGAACTGATCAAACAAGTCATCTATCCTCGGAAGAGGGTATCTGTTCTTGATTGTTACCGAATTCAAGGTACGATAATCAACACATAGCCTGTACGTACCATCCTTCTTTTTCACAAGAAGCATCGGGGCTCCCCATGGCGATCCACTTGCATGGATGAATCCCTTGGTCCTGAGTTCTTCAATCATCTTATATAAAACAACTTTGAAGGCGCCATCCTATAGACTCGCTCTGATACTGGTGCTGTCCCGGGAATCAAGTCTATAGTGAACTCAATCTCCCGTTCCGGCGGCATCCCTGGAAGCTCCTCTGGAAAGACATCTGGAAACTCTTTAACTGTCCGGGGTAACTGCACTGCTGCTACTGCCATCCGCAATGCTGGGGAAGATGGCTCCACTGCGTCTCTAGAAAATGAAAACTCTGGCTCACCGGGGATACTAAAGACAACTCTGCCAATATGGCAGTCTATCCTAGCATACTGGTTCCTCAACCAATCCATGCCTAGGACTACATCATAGTCTGCCATAGGAAACTCTATGAATCTAGCGGGGAACTCCCTACCGCTAACTACGATCCGACACGAGAAAAACACTCGATCTACTCCTACAAGGCCATTACCAGTAAGTATATTGAGCCTCACTGATAATGACTCGGGCTCCAATCCTATCCGTGTCGTGAATCGTACAGACATAAATGAATGCGATGCTCCAGAATCAAATAATACAGACGCTGGAGAGGAGTTGACTAGAATAGTACCTGCCACAACCTCACCTGGTGCAACTTCTTCTTCTATAGCCATCATTATGGCCTGACCTTGTCCTCTGGCTGCTGGTCCCCTCTGCTAGAAACCTCTCTGCCAATTCTGGGTCTGAGCTTGGACATATGCATACTGCTGGGGTGCTATTGCTTGAATGCCTGAGACTGAGGCGGCAAGGGCCTCGAAGACTGATACTGCTGCTGCTGAACAGGTGCTGGGGCCGGTCCTCTCACTGAAGAGCTAGAAGGGTTGGATGCTGATGAACCACCCCTATTCGGACAAGCCCCTATCCTATGATCTGCCGCTCCACAAGCCAGACACAATCCTTGCGCCCTACGACAATCTGCCACCACATGTCCTGGCTTCCCGCAATGAGAACATCCCATCGCGGAAGTCTGCTTCTGCTTCTGTTGCTGCGAGTACGTCGGGGTCGAATGCTGAACCGACGTTACTGAGGCCGCCCGCCTCGGAGTTCCAATGGTCAACCCCCTAACTGCCGGGGCTGGAGCTGATGATTGGTGCATCTGACTGTGGGACCGCTTCCTACTTCCGGTCCTATCCACGATCCTCTGGGAGCTGTACTCATGCCTCCTAGCTGCTCTCAAGACTGCATCGAACGTCTGGTGCTCGAACTGCTCAACCGCCAACAAGATCTACAAATGCAGCCCCTGTTGGAATCGTTGGGCCCTATCAAACTCGGTCGCCACCAAGGTGGGGGCAAACCTACTGAGTCTAGAAAACTCCGATGCATAACTGTCGACTGTTCTGCCTCCTTGCTTCAAGTTGGTAAATCTGGTCTGCAGGTCGTACCGAGCCACAACATCGAAATACTTCGTCTGGAATCTCTCTCTAAATACTGCCCAAGCAATGGATGCCACTAATCCTATGGCTTGTACCGCCTACCAACTGCGAGCCAAGTCCAACAACTACAGGCGTACCACTACCACCTTCTCATTCTCGGGTGTTCTAGCTGCTTCCAGAATCACCTCGGTATCCTGAAGCCATGCATCCGCGGCAATCGCATCCTCGCTGCCGTCGAAGAAAGAAGGGTTCAATCGCTTGAAGCTGTTTGCCGCCTGGTTCCCTGGATGTCCGTCTCGGGTCAAAGCATCTTGAACTGTCTGGTGCAGGGCATCGCTTCGACGATCCTGGAAAGCTATCAAGGTTCTGATGAGACCTACTAAGGTACCATCATCTGGCTCAGCGGGCTGGACGGGCCGAACTGGTGACTCTCCTCCAGTAGGTATCACTCTGGAGGCGACTCCGGAATGCTGGGCTTGATCTCCAGGTTGCTGCTGGTCCACGGGAGGTGCTCCACCTCGCTGATCGGCAGGGTCAGGTACAGTGCCGCTGAGGAAGACGACACAGGGAAATAATAAGGAAGGACCAGGACAGGTCAACGATACAAGCATGTAATCAGGGCAAAAATTTCAGGGATTTGAAAATACGGCGAAGATCAAGGGCGAATACTGATTGAGACATCTATTCGGTAAACCCTCACATTTCTTGATTGACAAGACCTGCATGGGCCACCACTTAAACCGTGTCACGCCCCAGAACCAGAATACTGGAGAGCGGGGGCAGACATAGCCAGCTACGTATATTGAAATAGAAACCACCTCGATATACGGTCACGGCTGTCTAGAGATATGAGGGTTTACTATAAGCCAACAGTCTCTTATGGTCATGAACGAGCCTAATGTCTCAATCACA